>CM070824.1:37056574-37276574 GCA_036326025.1 Chrosomus eos | reverse complement strand
TTTAACTCTGGGGGAGTTGTAAAATTAGCCTATTTCCAAATAAAGTGGAGTATCCCTTTAAAAGAAAAAAACGTTCTTAGTGCAAGAAACAATTTAATAATGTGAAGAGCATTTTATGCAATGGAAAGGTTCCATGGATGTTAAAGATTCTTCACGGAACCAGATGCCAATTAAAGAACCTTTATTTTTCTGGAGTGGAGTGTAGAAGTTAAAGAGGGAATAAAGTACCGCCTGACCACATTTCGGCCGATTTTTGCAGGCCTCAGAAAATGCTTATTACATCCGAAAAAAGAGCATCACCTCAAAAAGGCAGTTCCATCACCTCAGCGTGTTAGCCAATAGTGCCAATCACAGAACGAGCCTCAGCCTGTGATAATGGGAATTATAGTAATGAAATCCGGCGCCTGGGCCCGTGCGCCACCTGAGGCGTTGGTATACTATAGCAGGGCATTAACATAAAGATGCGACTTGCTTGTTTTGCAAGGTCTATCAGAGGGATAGTCCACAGAGATAATAACTATTAGTAAAAGGACAGTGCTTTGCTGGATTCCAGCTGTGGAGACTACATTTCCATACAGATGGAAAGGCTCTAGGGGGGTTATATGTATGTAGAAAGGAGCAACTGTGTGGGGTGATGCCATTGGCTATCTTCAACGAGAGCCTTGATCTGATCTCCATCCTCATCATCTTTCTCTGTAGGAGTAGCAGTGAATTAACTCATGCTATTAGAATAGTAAAAGTTCTGCTGAAAGAGGGGGGATTGAAGATGTGTGTATATTTGGGGCTCTTTGGGGCCAATGTCTGAAGTGCTGAATTCAATACTCTCAGAGGTATCAAGTGCAAACCGCTTGAGCGATCTAGGTGTGACCATGTGCTTGACATCTCTAACAGGTTGGAAATGTGAGAAGCAAATTTCAGTGGCAAATTCAAAGTCAAAGTTCTCTCTAACTTGCGGTAAAGGGAAAGTTCACCTATACATTAAAATACAGTCATCATTTACTCACCCTCATGTAATTCCAAACTTGTGTGACTGTCTTTCTTCTGAGGAACACAAAAGAAGACATTTTAAAGAATGTTTCAGCTTTTTGTCCATACAGTGAAAGTAAATAGAGTCCAAACAAGCATTGCATTACATTACACATATGTGCTGAGCCAGTATTTTATGTAATCAGCACACAAACAGTTCATAATTGTTCATGAAACACCAAACGCTGACTGTAGCATGTATGGATCTTGAATCTTTTTATCACTGACCCTGATAAAAAGGTAATGTAATATGATGAAGAAGAGAGGATGAGATTTTAGGGTATATCCTGTTAGCATTTGATTAATTATGCATGTGAGGGCTACACTATAAATAGCTATGGAGAGATGGGTTTTGGTCCTCTAATGATCAGGCCAATGTCATGCTTAAGGCAAGCCGTTTGTGTAAATAAGGCCAGCGGTCTACAAACAGCAGATGTTTCACATGCACACAATGACCTTCTTTGGTGTCTCACATTCCCCTGATGTCTAAGTTCTAGTAATAAATAAATGTACAATCTTTTTTTAAACCATACTTTCAGTCCTCTCTTCTCATTCCACATCCAGTAGAGTAATATTCATCTCTTGCAGGTGGGTAACAGAAAGCAATAATGGCAGTATTTAGATTTGCCCTTGATTAAGAGCTTCGAGTTAGTCAGAAAGCATTATGTCCCTTCTGGGTTATAATCACAGTCTACATAATGTTTTTTTTTCTTGCACCTGAACCCCCTTTGTTACTTGCAGACAATGGATGTAAAGCGTGCTACTGTAGAGAACAGAAGACAGCCAGACTGATTCCATTAGGAATATTCTGTGTTTAAGAGGCCTCAATAAGTAAAATGTACTACATGAGTAAGAGTGCTGCTGTAGTGAACATCGGAACTTAATATCTAATAACAATTTTCGCCATTTTAATTTTAAATTAAAATTAGCCTCCGCCAAAGAAAAACCAACCTTTGCATATGCACTGTATAACTCCAAAACAAAAGTCATGTTATTACAAACATGACTTTTTTCTTCTGTGGAACACATAAGGAGATATGTTAAAAAAGTCCATTCAATGTAAAAAATCAAAGGGGTCCAACGTCATTTGCAGGAATAAAGAAACTCATACAGGTTTAGAATGACATGAGGGTGAGTAAATGATAGATTTTGAATATAAGTTGAGAAATAAACTCACCATGGTTACCAAACAGATACGATTCTAGAAGGATGTTTCTGTAAAGGATGTGTCTGTAATGGAAAAAATTATTTAATAATTAAAGGATTAGTTCACTTTTTAAAAAACTTTTGCTGATAATTTACTCCACCCCATGTCATCCAAGATGTCCATGTCTTTCTTTCTTCAGTCGAAAAGAAATTAATGATTTTGATGAAAACATTCCAGGATTTTTCTCCATATAATGGACTTCAATAGTGGCCAAAACGGTTCAAGGTCCAAATGAGTTTTCAGTGCAGCTTCAAATGACTTCAAATGACAAATGACGATACCAGACGATGAATAAGGGTCTTATCTAGCGAAACGATGCGCCATTTCGAAAATAAATAAAACAGTTAAAGTATTATTAGCACAAATGCTCGCCTTGTTCTGTCCGGAGATGTACGTTTGTGATTCTCCTGTTCGAACTCGTTCATTAAAATGAACAAATCTTTTTTCGAGTCATTGTATTCATTCAACGAACGAAATGACTCGAAAAAAAGATTTGTTCATTTTGAACGAGTCTTTTTTCGAGTCATTTTGTTCATTCAACGAACGAAATGACTCGAAAAAATATTTTATGGAAGTAAAATAATGACAAATGTTTTTGAAACAAAAAGCCTGTTGAAATGTACTTATTGAAAAAAAAAATGCATTGCATTAACCCTGCTTGTATTTTACTGCATTGTATTTTTAGGGCTTGTATTTTTATGGGCTGAAATTTAGCATGGTTGAATATTTAGGCTGTGAATATTTCAATTCAAAACATTTCAAACACATTTTCATTAGTACATTTTCAATAATCTATATTCACATTTCATATTTCACTTCCAAAATATTCAAACTGATTAAAAATACAACCTATAATATTCAACAGGCGGTTTTCGGTCCATTTTATTTCGCTTTCAAATTCGCTTCCTCAAATTCAGTGGTTTAAATTCGACAGTAAATTCAACGTTGACATCCAGGAACTGCAGGAAAAGCAGTAGATTACCGAGCATAATCTCCATCTGCTGTTAGTCGACCTCACCAGCAGGGGGTGCAAACGCGTGTTGTTGACGAAGATAGAGCACTAGAGCAAGCCAATTCATTCATAAAAACTAATTTACAACAATGTAAGTGTATCTGTGATTATTATGACGTCTGTTTTATGTGAAATTCAGTGTCTTCACGATTACTTTTCCTGTGTAGGTAGCATCTTTCTCTACCGTGAACGAGATTATAATGTTATTCCCCCGACGCGGATGTACAGGTCCAATGTTACATTTGAGTTTGACATATATTTCTATTGGTTGTTTAGTTGCGGCGATTGTGCTGCATGCATTACTAGGGTTTCCCTCAATACGTCAGGATTCCCATGCTGGACATATAAAACGCTTAACCTAGCTTAATGAACTAATACAGTGATATAAAAGACCAAACACGCAGGCAAACAGAAGGACTCAGAATATGAACTTAACGCGCAAAGTTTAATGCTCAGCGTTTCCCAGTGATACTGGCATAAATTGGCTTGACATTCGCACATTTAGGGACCGTCTCTAAAGTTACATACGACATTGGTATACACCTTTCTAGCTTCAATAGCATTTGAAGAGAACGACTTACAGTCATAAAACTAACTGTAAAGTGTTCATGTAGGTGTCAGGCATAATGCGCAATTTATTCAAATAAATTGAAGTTTGCTATTGAAGTTAGAAACGTTTAGGCCTAATAGGACTACCAATGTTACTTTAGAGACGGTCCCTAAATGTGCGAATGTCAAGACAATTTTACGTTTAGTCATTTAGCAGACGCTTTCATCCAAAGCGATTTACAGTTAAACTAACAATATAGAACAACAATATGAAAGTGCTATGAACCTTCCCAGTATAATCTAATGCAGTACATGTATGTTGGCATACTTCCTCAATAAAGGTGCGAGTTTTGTCTTTTATATCACTGTATTATTCCATTACAGGAATTGCCAGTTTTGTCCCGACAGAAAGGGAATCTTTGAGTATGATGAGGTATTGAGGGAAACCGATAATAATCCCGTTCATGGTAGAAAAAGCTGATAACATGTAAGGCTGCACAGGGAAAGTAACAATGAAGTTAATGAATGAAACATAAAAACAGCTTTTGTGCCTTTATCATCTTTTCCGCATATATACTGACCCAGATAATCATCACAAAAAACGTAATGCATGCTCAATTGTTGTACAGTTTTCATAAATGAATGGCTTGCTAACTCTATCTTCATTAACAACACGCGTTTGCACCCCCTGCTGGCGAGGTCGACTAACAGCAGATGGAGATTATGCTCGGTGATCTCCTGCTTTTCCTGGATGTCAACGTTGAATTTACTGTCGAATTTAAACCACTGAATTTGAGGAAGCGAATTTGAAAGCGAAATAAAATGGACCGAAAACCGCCTGTTGAATATTATAGGTTGTATTTTTAATCAGTTTGAATATTTTGGAAGTGAAATATGAAAGGTGAAAATGGATTATTGAAATTTTACTAATGAAAATGTGTTTGAAATGTTTTGAATTGAATTATTCACAGCCTAAATATTCAACCACTCTAAATTTCAGCCCATAAAAATACAAGCCCTAAAAATACAATGCATTAAAATACAAGATGTGTTAATGCAATGCATATTTATTTCAAGTCGTACAATTCAACAGGCTTTTTGTTTCAAAAACATTTGTCATTATTTTACTTCCATAATATTTGTTCATTTTAATGAACAATAATACTTTAACTGTTTTATTTATTTTCGAAATTGCGCATCGTGTCGCTAGATAAGACCCTTATTCATCGTCTGGTATCGTCATTTGAAGTCATTTGAAGCTGCACTGAAAACTCATTTGGACCTTGAACCGTTTTGGCCACTATTGAAGTCCATTATATGGAGAAAAATCCTGGAATATTTTCATCAAAATCATTCATTTCTTTTCGACTGAAGAAAGAAAGACATGGACATCTTGGATGACATGGGGGTGAGTAAATTATCAGCAAAAGTTTTTTAAAAAGTGAACTAATCCTTTAACATCCAGTTCCTCGCAAGTCATTTTCATTAACATGTTAATGATAACTAAAAATATAAAGTTTCAAAACATGTGTATGTGAGACAATGCACTCAGGCTTTCATGTTGGGGTAAATGTTTATGACTAGTAATGTAATCAGATTACATTTTCAAGTAATTAGTAAAGTAACACATTACTTTTCAGAGTAACTCTTTCAAATAAGAAACAAGTTACTTTGTTTTCCTATATGACTGACAGCTCTCCTGTCCCAATGATGAGAGAAATTGGGAGTGAGGGAGTGTGGTTATTGTAGTTGTGAGCATGTTTGAAAGGGCCGTTACATTGGCCAAAAAATATATCTATTTTGTTAAAACAAACAAGAAAGCACGTGAGAAAAAGTAACACAAAAGTAACACATAACATTACATAAAAAGTAACTAAGTAAAAAGTAACTAAAAGTAGGCTAACACAATTAGCTACTTTTTTTAGGAGTAATGCGATATTGTAACTCGTTACTTTTAAAAGTAACTTTCCCCAACACTGTTAGTAATTAAAAGAAAACATCTGATCTGAGGTCGCCAAGAGTAAACAACTCACCTTCCAATTCAAAGCAAATTACGATCATGGCAGAGAGAGCTGTTCAATTCTGCTGTAGCAGCGAGAATTCACCCGTGACATCAATCTCATTCATGTTACATACCGAAACAATCCAGGAGATGCTGTGAACAAAGCAACAATCACAACAACACAAGCGAAACACAGGGGCAATAAGTGCAAGCTATCAACCCTCACATGCGCAATCTAATTGAAGCTCACCAAACACCTCTTGGCTGCTTTGCCTCAGCCCCAGTAACCTGCCATAATGCATTCGGCCATTTAAATTAACTCACAACATTTCTCCACTTTCCTTTTTTTTTAAGGTGAGAGGGGGTGGAGAAGCTGTGGCTGCTCAGATGAGCAATGTATCATTATCCAGAGTCCTGCATCCCCTCGTAACTGCAGCACCGCAGGCTAGGCAGTCTTGCGTGAGCTCCATCTACTGAGCCAGGCAATCTGGCCAGCAGACATGCATGTATTCATAATGGCAGCAGCCTTTCATGTAGCAGAGAGAAATCGAGAGCGGGATGAAAGCTCTTTTGGAGGACACTAATGCTCATCATTACTAAATGCTACACACATAACAGCTTATCCCACCCACAGAATGTGACTAGTAAATACATATTACTACAGCGGTTCAATTGGATTTAAAGCAAAGAGGCTTAGAAGTAATTACTGTAAAGATGGTTAAATGCAAGATACTTGTAATGTTTCTTCATTATTTGTTGTCTGTGTCATGACAGACAAAAGGAGGAGTGGATACGCACAGGGGCCGGCGCATGACCTTACACACAGTAAAAAAGTTTTTGGTTGAACATAATTCGATTGTGGACATTCGTTTCACACATTGATTTTCTTCACATTTACATTAAACTGCTTGATACTGCACTGCAAAAAATGATTTGGTACACTTTATTTGAATGTGACCATGTTACAGTGTAATTATACATTTAATGACTGAGTAATAATAATTAACGACTTACTAGTGTTAGGATTAGGCTTTTATTTAGGGTTAGTTGATATGCATCATTTTTAGTTTCTATACAGTAATTGGATGTAACGTGAAGGACAATGTAAAATTAAGTGTTACCAATGATTTTCCTAATATTTTTTTCAGTACAATTATCTAAACATTCTTAAATCAAAATGCATCCACTTTAGAAGCAAAATGACATGATATTAAGTTTTGTTTTCTAAAAAAATTTATGAAAATTGAGTGAGTTTATGCCTAAAACAAGGAAAAATATCTGCAATAAGGTACACTTTAGAAAATTATATAATCAATAAGTTATGACAACATGTTTTCACATTGCTTTTACTCATCAAAATAAGTTAAGCAATTTTTAAGCAACTTTTTATAAGTCATATAAGATTTAACACATTTTTTCACGTCATAAGACTGTTTAATGTAATTTAAGTTGATTGTACTTAAAAATGTAAAGCAGCATTTTTTTAGTGCAAGAATAAACTTAATTTAAAGGGAAAACAATACTTAATTTCTTGTCACTTAGCTTTTAAAGTAATTGCATCTTGATCTTGCTCAAAAATACATAAAATAATTTCTATCTTCATCCAGTCCCATGCAACATATGCTGAGAAATTAAAATCCCTTGTCCAGTTTCTGTAATACTTTAACGTCAACAAAAAATGTATTCCCAATAAGAATGGATTAGGGATGCACAATATATCGCTACCATATAATAATACTAATAATTTGATAACATCTTTCATACTATTCAAAAGTATTTTTACGAACTTAACGTATTAAAAAATTGTTTACATGATCGCTTTAAATAATCAGAAGCTCCAGAAATCATTTTGAGAGTAACTGTTCTGTGTGACACTCACCTCACACATTTAGGCTTACATTTTTCTCTTTTGTCTCTTTTTTCCCCCTGTCTTCGTACCAGCGAGTAAAAGCTGAACAGGATTATGACAGGAAGCTGTTCAGTGGGATTTAGAGGCTTTTCATCCTCAGTGGAACTGAGAGTTTTAATTCAGTCCAGACCCATATTAGGCCGCTGGTCAGCTGAATATAGATGCTGAAATAGGTGTTCTCTAGCCAAGGGGGAAAGAGAGAGGCGGCAGCGTAGAGACTGATTTTGAACGATGCCTTTGCCGTCTGAGTAATGAACAGGTCAGAGAGGTCAACCCATTACAAGTGCAGCTACTTAATTATTAATTACACACTTCTATAAAGCAAAGAACAACTTCACTATGTTGTGTGTGTGTGGTGTAACCAGGGCCGTCGCTTGCGGGGCGAAAGGCTGGTGACGATTCTAGGGGCCCCGGAACAGGGGACCCACACCAACAAACTGCACTGGGGCCCCTGATAACCCAGCGTGTAACCTCAAACACACATGCAGTGGGGTCCAAATGTCTGAGACCACAATAAAAATCTGCAATTCAAAACCTAATAGGATTTTGAAACATTTAAAATGAGGAATCATTATGATATATTTGAATTCTGCCCAATTTCTAGGTCACTAATGTTCAAATAAGCGACATTGATCATGTGACTCTTTGTACAGAAGGTCAGATGATCTTGCTCCCATTGAAGCACGCACCACACACACACACACACACACACACACACACCACACACACACACACACACACACACACACACACACACACACACACACCACACACACACGTTTGTTTTTGTGACTTATGAGGACATTCCATAGGCGTAATGGTTTTTATACTGGACAAACTATATATTCTATCCCCCTACACTGCCCCTGTCCCTAAACCTACCCCTTACAGGAGACATGCTGGATTTTAACATTTAAAAAAAAACATTGTTTTTTATGTTTTTTAAGCTGTTTGAAATATGAGGACGCATGCAATGTCCTCATATTTCACGTGTAAGTTGTAATACCAGTGTAATACCCATGTCATTATACACATTTGTGTCCTCATATATCACAAAAACAAGCACACACACACACACATATATATATATATATATATATATATATATACATATATATATATATATATATATATACGTAATAAAACAAATGCAAAATAGAAGTATTGTAAATGCATGCAAATGCAAGTAAATGCATGCAAAAGTGTGCACATAAGTTTACTTAGTTTCCAACTCTCACAGAAACTATGAGCAGATGAAAATATTTTAGTAACACCATGTAGAAATGTTTCATGTTCAACGAGAGCTACATAAGAAGAGATGGATTTAACTTAATAATTACACGTGGTGACGGAAAACCACACTTGGCTCACACAGTTACTGTATGCAATTAAAATATTATTCATTACCTTTTAAATACAACACTGGTGCCGGAATCCCATTAAATTTGGGATAATTGAGTGTGTTTAATTATCAGCTGTGGCATGAAGTTAGTTTAGGAGAAAGTCGGTAAAAGAGAGAGAGAGAGAGAGAGAGAGAGAGAGGAGAGAGAGAGAGAGAGAGAGAGAGAGAGAGAGAGAGAGAAGAGAGAGAGAATGGTGACCTAGTTAATATCAGAAACATTGTGTTTTAAAAATGACCTTGCTCTTGAAGCTGGGCTCAGAATAACTCAGAATAACTCTTCTCTTAGACACTCAGGGCATATGAGAGTAATAATGTTCAAATGCTGTATCTTTTTTCTCTCACCTAGCAAAATTGTGTATTGCAATAATATCATCGTCTCAGGGCAGGCCATGGACTGTCTTTTCTGTAAGTGGTGCACTGCATGAAATGTCGCTGAGTAAAAGCTTTTTTTGGCTCATAACCCAGAATTATGTTTCATGGAGATGACTTATGAGCTGTAAACTAAGCTTTGAGCCAACTGAGGGGTCGCAACCCAAGAGAGAGGGTCGCAGGTCTGTTGGAATTGAAAAAAACAATGCTAAATGCAAACAATAAAATACAACTAACCATGTAATAAAATAGAGTTCACTTTTAAAAGGAAGGTGAAAAACACTTCCCGTATCCTTCGTTGTCAAACTTTCGGCACAACTTCGTCACATGGAAAAATGCCAATAAGCAGCCCGACATTCTTGAGAAAACTGCAAAAAATACACAATATAAAAGAGAATGACTCAGCTTACATTAAATACTTGCAAATTGTAGGATCAATATTGGTCCTAAAGCAAACCACCGCTGCATGTAATGACCAATTCATAAAATCAGCTGTTAAATATTTACGTTAAGCCACAAATGAAAGATTCTACCTATTTGACTGCGTGTTTTGCCTTGTTTGAAAGTGCCTCCGGGTAACATGCTGGGCACTGCCATCCGAGCTCCCCTTCTCCTTAGGGCCGGCTGTGCGGTTCTGCCTGGCCTGCCCGGTTCAAGCTCAGAGCAGGATGGCTGGGGGCAGTTGAGTCTGGTGTTACTGAGCGAGATGGAGTCGCTCTGCCTGCAACTCCACCGTGCTTCATTAGGAAACAAAATATAAGCTTTCCACTCCATTACCAATGACTTTAGGAGTGAAAGCACATAAGACGCCGACTCACCTCATCAGCAATGCATTGCAATAAACGCGCAGGCTTGAACAGGCTACAGAGACAAGGAGAGAGAGAGAGAGAGAGAGAGAGAGAGAGAGAGGAGAGAGAGAGAGAGAGAGAGAGAGGAGAGGAGAGAGGGAGAGAGAGAGGAGAGAGGGAGGGAGAGCGGGGGCACAAAACAGCATTAGCCTACATATGATGTCTTTACAGTGGAACAGCGAGGAAAAATCATTAATGCAATAAAATGTGCCCAGATTAATCAAACGCATCAAACTCTTATGAAAATATCACAGGGGTAGAAATGTTCTATTACGTCTAATGGTGTCTAATCTAATACAGGCAGTTAAGGGCTTCGGTATTTCTTCATTGTGAAATGCAATTTGGGAAGTTTAAAGGGAGCCAGTGAAGCGTGGGTCTCACACTGCCGACAGGAACATGGGGCATGATGATATATTTTTTTCCCCCTCTCTCTCTCTTTCTCTCTCTCTTCCCCTTTCCTTCAAACTCATAAAAGCTCACTATTAAAGATCCCTGGATGGAGTGAATTTGAAGAGCTGAAAAAAAAAAACTGAGAAAAGATGAGAGGCAATATGTAATTAGCATGTCATAATCAAAACGACTCATTCGGACACATTATGATCACAGGGAGGAAATTATTGCATCGCTAGTGGCAATCTGTGGGCATGTGTTAACACCATTTCCATAATGAAAATACACAAATGTTAATAGCCCGCGCCTTGATTTGGAGGGGGAATACGGAAAAGAACGTTAATTTCACACTGCACTTTCACTAGCCCTTAGGTTGTTGGAGAATTGCAGGGTTGAAGAAAACACATATAGGCTCAAACCATTCGCAAATGTTGTTTTTCCCGATTTCTCTCTTACGACAACGTTCTTCTCAGGCTGAAAAAAAAAGAAAAAACCAGCGTCGCTCCCATGCCACACTTTTCCAGAGAGGCCCCACACTAAAATTCTCATTTTCAATTAAAAGCTCATTTAATTTTAAGTTGACATGAAACCATAAATGGGAATTAGCATATCTCAGAGCGTGCCGAAGTGTATGTTGTATATTTTACTTTAAAAATTGATTTTAGCTCTATCCATTTACTTCAGAATGGCAATGATTGATGAGAACGCATATTTCTTTCTCAACACAAACAAAAAGTAACAAGTCCTGGCAGTTTTTTTTTTAGGATTGAACAACTCTTTTTAAATTTACAACAAGCAATCATTGTCCAATGATCATGTTCAAATGGAGTATCAAGGCAAAATGAGACAGAGGAAAGAGTGCAAATGCAATAACACAAAGACATGTTTCCTCAGGGTTAAAAGACTGTAGAGATGACTATATCCAATTAGTTTTTTTTCCTCAAAGAATAGATATGGTTAAATTAACAACATATTACCTTTATGAAGTCAAGGTTTGCGCATGCTGAATCACTCTGCCCTCTACTATACTATGACTATGTATGAAAAAAAATGTATATGAAAGAAAGTTAAGGACATGTCAAAAACTTTATGTGTGTGTGTGTGTGTGGTGTGTGTGTGTGTGTGTGTGTGTGTGTGTGTAATAAAATAATAAATAATAAAATATAAAAAATAAAAAAAAAATTAAAAAAAAAATTGTAATCTCACACAAAAGACTACACATCAGACAGGAGTCAGAAGACACATTAGTAATACCTGGTGCATTTCCTGCTAAAAACATTAAAGGAGAACTCGTCAATTTTAACATTGAGCTAATTTTTTTTTGTAAATTTGGAGTGCGGTCAGTACAGAGAACAACGACAAAAATCGGTGTTTCCTACACCGTGTTATCGTCTTTTTAAAATTCGCACCTTGTTGACTTAAACGGGGCAAGTTTTAAACCTGCTTTTAGCCTTTAACATCCTTGATTTGTTATTACAAATGCACAGCCATGTGAGTGGTGTTATTAAGAGTGAACACGGTCAATCTGACTGCAGTAGATGTGAAAGATATGAATAAAAATGATGTTTATTCAGCCAGCTCACATACCTCTTTCTTCCTGTTTTCGATCGAAGTCCACAGTAGGCGATTGTCGAGTGCGCGCGCGCGCGATCCTTAGTTATCTAGTTACCAATTATCGCGCGCGCGAACTCGACAATTCGAACTGTACAAAAAAATGAGCTCAATGTTAAAATTGACCGGAGTTCTCCTTTAATGGGAGACATTAGCGATAAGCGCATTTACTAATAAATGGCCATTAGTATGTATAAAACAAACATAAAAGCTGAAATTCAGCAGGCCAGCAGAAGACGAGCTGTCCTTTTACCAACCGCCAATGAAATCTTAGAATACTAGGAATCAACTCTGTGCGATTACATAAGAATACAGAAAACAACTTTCAGCAGAGATATAAAGGGTAAGAAATCAGAAACTTGTGTTGTGTCTTGACTCAATCTATCAGAGGACAGGCCTGAGACACCACAGAGTCCCCTCTCTCCCCGATTGTGGCTCTCTTCAATGCCCTATTTCCAGGACGGGACACAGTAAATTACTTGCTCATTTTACAGGGCCTCTTTGACAAATCCACAATGCATTTATTGATTCATTCTCTAAATCAAATAAGCCCCCCCCCACCCGCCCCACGTTAATACCTAGAGACCCCCTACCTGACACAATATCCATTCTGCTGCTGGAAAATGAAGTATCAGTCGACATGGATAATGAATTCATCCTGCATTGCTAAAATAACTCTAATTGCCAACCACATGCCGGAGCAATTGGAAAATAATATTAATGCGCATTTGCTAGGTGTATTATCCATTTGTCCAAGTCAATAAGAACTGTCATTAAAAGCGGCAATAAAACTCACATTTCGCCTGCTTATTTATCTCACAGGGAATTCAAACTTGCATTTAGCACATTTTGCAGACTGATTACTTATCACATTACAATGCTTTTTTCATGTTAAAATTCAAATGAGATGTTTCTGGAATGAATGGTACAGTTTAATTTGCATATTTATTATCTTTATGGGTAAGGTTCCAGAGTAGAGTTTGAAAGTAATCATAAAAGCGCATATTTCCTCCTCATCGCTCCATTTCTCATCAGCCGTATTGGCCCATTTCAACACTTTGGTTCTAATAAATGATTCTTTGCATTATTTTGTAAGCTGCATGTGAAAAGTTATAAATGCATTACGTTTAGCAACTCTACGATATGTGTCAGACAGGCCGAAGTTGAAAAAAACAACAGATGTTGTCTTGGGTCCCTTTCAAATGGTCCACAAACAACCCTACAGAATAGACTAAATCAACCTCTAAATGACAGAACTTGGGGTTTCTGAAAAAAGGGCGACTACCTGTGATCAACAGCTGCTTTTGAGCCCCTAATTCACTTCAGAAGAGAATAAGCTGAAGGAGGACGTTGGGTGTTGAGCAAGGGCATTTGGCTTTGGTCTCCATGGAGATAAGAGTAAAGGAGGATGTAAGATGAGAGAGGAGGAGAGGAAAGCCCTCCGTGTCTCTCTTTACTCTGCCTCATTGTTATCAAAATGACAGTCCTGTGGGTGAAATGAAATCCAGGCGAGTTAGCTCCGTCTGGACAGAGGTTAGCACTCTGTTCATCTGTATGGGAATTATAGGCCGGCCCGATGCCGGCGGCACATGGGTTTAGCTGTGACCTCAGACACGGCCTCTCTCAGCAGAGGACACATTTTTTATCACGCCCACTTTCCGAGGACCCTACCCGAAAGGCACGCACACACAGTCAAATGCCGAGACACAAACACACGCACACACACCAGTATCAACAAATGCTGTTTAGTTCTTAAAGAACAGATAGACAACTTAATGTAATAACCACTAAACAGTATTTTGGCTGTGAATATTCCCATTTTTACTGTCTTTCATATCACACGTCTTTCAGGGCAAAACTATTATATGAGTTCAAATGAACATTTTACTCAAACACACAAATGAACTCATCAGATAAGATGATAATATGGAAGTGTCCCTGAAAGCATGAGTGTGTGTTTATCACTGTGAAAAGATCTTGCTGAAATTAATGTGTTAACACATTTCTGAATAATTCCAGAATTCACAATATTACTGTTTTTATTCCTGTATTTTCTGTTTTCTTGCCTTAGTGAGCATTACACACACACACACACACACACACACACACACACACACACACAACACACACACACACACACACACACACACACACACACACACACACACACACACACACACACACACACACACACACACACACACACACACACACACACACACACACACACACACACACACACACACACACACGTGCTGAACTTCCTGTTCTCAGCTCATCCAGATGATTTACATACAACATATATAAAGGTGTCGCTCTTTCCAAACACATCTTCATATTTATACATCATATATGCAACATCAAAACAATATTGGTATATGCAGATAGCACGCGCATAACGCTCTCAAAGTTGTATCATACCATGACAAATACTTTCAAACATATTAAGAAAAAAAATGAGGGAGAAGAGGAAAAGGCAAAGAGAGAAAGCGAAAGAAACAATCAATCAGAAGGCAATTCGCTGGCGGCTGCATATGCATCAGATCATGTCTCATGTCTTCAAGGATTTTCAGAGCGAATCGTAAAACAAAACTCCATTACCTCCTGCCAGAGCATGCAAATGAATCACACCATGGGGTGAGAGGGAATTAAAGAGCCTTCTCTAATCAATGACAAGCCAGGATGAAACCCTCCCATCCATTCCTCTACTCTCCAGTAACAAAGAAAAGCTTCCCACATCTTCCCTATGTATCCGTCCCTCTGCCACAGGGCACGCAAACACACACTGAGCCTCAGATCCAGTGCAACATGCCTGTGTCACCTGACAAACAGTGTGCAGGGGCAACATAGCTCAAACCCTCTCCTGACCCCCTGACATTTCAGAATCTGCTGTACTCAAACGTACGTTTACGCCACGTGTGAGTATGTTTGCGCACAGGGGAGGCCGGTCGGTACACACACAGATGTATAAATGACAGGCTGGGCCCGAGGACGTCTGTTGGCGTTTCCCGCTCCAGCCTGTCTCTCTTCTCCTCTCCTCTCTTTTCCGGTCCTCTCCACCCGCTTCCCACTGCCAGCCTGCTACAGCCCGCAGGTGAGGAGTCTGTGGCGCCATATGGAGCGAGGAAAATTAACAACGAGGAGAAAATCTCCACAGCAGCAGGAGGCCTCTATACCCTCTCTCACGCTTTGGCTCTCTGCTCTACCTCTCCTCCAAACAAAATTCAAAGATGTAGAGAGAGAGAGAGGGAGAGAGAAAGAGAGAGAGAGAGAGAGAGAGAGAAAGGAGGGGGGTGATAAAATTAATGGGGTTCAACACTTTAACACAACACCGGCGGCAATATTTGCACAGAAAGAAAAAAAAAAAACGAAAAAAAAAAAAAAACGAAAGAGATTTCTTCTTACTGTTCGGTCATATTGTGGTATTATAAATCAGGCCCTGGCTTAAGTATTTTACGCCCCTGTTTTATAAATGTACATTAACCCCATTTGCCCCCCTCTACCTCCGGTAGATAGTCCTGAACGCAGGCAGATCATGCTGAGGGAGATTCCATTGTCCCTGGTGTGTCCTCATGTTTGATACCATCATGGAAGAAAAGTCCCCATGGAGCCTCTCCCGGTCTGGGTCATTGATTACAAAGAGCCTCCTGGTTTTGTCTGACAGATGTGAATCTGTGCTATTTAATTTGGAGCGTTCCCCTCAAAGGGAGACCATTAGCCCATCCAATAGGAGCACAAATAGGATTCCATTAACAACTAGTGTTTCCGTAGAGCCAAGAAACGGGGGAAAAAGCTGCTCCCGGATAGAGGAGGAGGCCATTTGCGTGGGGCGACCTGCATAAAGTGCGTAAACAATATAAAGCATAATCTGTGTAAAACATGACGTCGGGCGCCTGACAAACGGCCTCTCATCACGGGGGGACGACTGCCACGTGTTGGTGGGGAGAGTGTCCTTGTTTGGCACCGGAGGAAGGTGGGGTTGCTAGTTAAAATGTTAATAAGTGTGATACAATTTTAATTTAACAGCCTTCTGCATTTCTAATTAGATCAGTGTCTGTGACTAAATGAGAAATAGAGAGAATCTTTGGCTTCTTACACTCAAGCTACAGTTTGTTATGCTTCTGTTTGTTGTTTAGAACTCTGTTTACTGGTAAACTTTTAAACGCCAACGACCCCTAAACATGATGATCCCACTTTAATATGCATGATTATTATAAATACTAATTACATTAAATTAAATTTTAATTTCAAAATTATATTAAGTCAAAAGAAATTAAAATCATGATTTGTATCTTTTTCTACACAATATTAGGACATTTTTCCTTTATATTTTTTGTGAAGTGCACTTTTATAAAGCACATAACAGATGGATATTTACACTTTAGTTCATAAATATATTTGTTCTCCACCAGTTTGAAAACCACTGATGTATTGATTTCACTGATTTCTCAGCACAATAAAAGACACTTTAAAATGAAAGTTAGCTCTGTCTACAATTAAACTGAGTGATAAAAGGATGTGGACAGCCAAAAGAGGCATCATCCTACATGTTTCTGCAGTAGAGAAGCATCTCTGTGTGTAGCCTTGCAAAAAAAGTGTGCATAAATTACTTTATGTAATCATACAATGTAGATTAGCATGATAATGGTGGTGTTAATAGATGCTGGGAAGCAGGGAGTGACAGCACTCTGAAACGAGACATGCCGGGGGCAGAGCGCACACGTACACACACACGCACACCGCGACTGGGAATAGCCAGTCGCACAGGCCTCAACACCATCTCTATGACTATGAGTGACAGAGTGTGCAGCCACTTCATCTGTTTTCCCTGAGGCAGGCACAGTGCTTTCACTCTGCCACAGGCTACGGGCCGCAGGGGAGAAGATGTTAATGTGAGCAAGTCAACAACTATCACTTATTCATTCAGGATGGAAGGTATTCAGTGGCAACATTGCCACAGAATACCTTTTGAATAAGCTACCCACTGAGTTTTTTAAGGTAAAGATTAAAGTCGGCATGATACAGAAGTTGCGATGATCTTTTTTTCCTTATTGTCACGTATATTCAAGGCTTCTCAGATGAGAAAAAACGTAGGGCAGGAATTTTTTGTCGCTCGGTATTGCTGCGAATCTCATGTGAGTGACAGGTCATCCTGTCCGAGCACTGAAAAACATGTCATCAGAGAAGAGAATAAGTATCGCTGCAAGTGGGAGGAAGTTATTTTGATTAAAGATTACAAGAGCACATGTACAGTGCTTAGCATAAGTGAATACACCCATGCTAAAGTTGAGTAAAAAGAGGAATAAAAAATCATCTTTTGGAAATTGACCTTAACGCCTTAATTAAAAAAATGAGGAAAAATCCAACCTTTAAGGACACCAATTTTCTTTGTGAATGAATAATGTATCGTAAATAAATAAATGTTCTTCCTTAAAGTAACACCAAGTAAATTTTCCTCTTCGGTCGCCCTACTGGTTGGAAACAAAATTGTCCATTGCCGCTGTCGTAAATAATCTAGCCTACCGTCGCACGCACGCTCGCTGTTTATCCAGCACCGGCTTTAGAATGAACGATGTCCACAGACAAGGTAGAGTATGTTACATGATTTCATGAAAGGATGATGTATTGCGACATCAGAAACGAAGAAATTCGAAATAATGACAGTAACACCCCTATGTTAAATTCCCATAGAGGCATAAAAAGACGTTCAAGCTGGGGCTAAAATCTGCCACTTGTTCACACATTTACTATTTTCTTGCTGAATGGCATTTAGTGCACTATAGGGGGATAGGGAATGATTCAGACAGTGTAAATATATATAAAAATTCAATTTTGAAAACCTTCAGTTACCATTGACAAAGTCGGCAGGTGTATGATGCCTATTGTTTTCAAATCCGATTTGAAGTCGTATAGTGTATTCCAGCCTTTACAGCTCTGATGATTTCGTGATCTTGCACGTCAGCTTCCCATTCTGGGAGGTATGATGGTGTTGACCATTCTCTGTTGGGTGTCAGGCTACCTGCTGCTGGGCAGACTGGCTCAGAGGCCTGAAGAAGGGCAGCTGGTTTAATCTTCTAATAGGCATCCAATGGCTTTGAAGAGACCTTTGCTCCCACGACCGGATTTCTCTTCTTAAAGCACCACCACCATTAGTTAATCACCTTTTTATGGCCTCCTGCGGTGTGACTCAACGCAGTGACTACAATAAGCATTGGTCGAGCACTACATATATTAAAGCTAACATGAGCAACGGACCACTTCAGAGACAACATACAGTTCAAGCCCTGTTTCATCCTACAAAGACCCAGCAGGCCATTTCAGTCTATCAAACACCCAAACAGCATGAAGGACAAAAGACTTACTCACCAAGAGGATCCACTTCTCCACTTCCTAGGGCTTAATCTGAGTCGGGCAAAGTTGAAGACCACTGCAATTTTGTAAGTCTCACGATCGGGCTTATCCACAGATGTCTAGGAATCAAAGGCGGCACAAATGTGGCCAAGAGGAACGCAGCTTAATCAGGGCAAAATCAAGCCATGTGGAATTTTTTTCTCAAATGGTTCTATCAATTACCAATAAAATCAAGATTATGTCCCAAACTATCAATAAACGGTAACGGGAGGGACGCAAAGTCACAAAGCTGTTTGCGGTGGCCACAGGAAGTCCGTACAGAACAGATGTAGAATCAATAGTCTTAATCAGCTGAACACAACTGCCATATTGAAGTGTAAAACGAGACTGTTATTTCAAAAATGGACTGCAGTGATGATCATGTACCTGCATTGAAACACACATTCACTCACGTTTAAGACAATACGCAGTCTCGGGGGGGGCGGTTTCTTGAAAGGGAGAACCAGAACCAGCCCTTCTGACAGCCATAGATGGGTAGATGGTTCCTTTCAGACTGAGATGTGGGGGTCTGCATCACTGAAACATCAGGAGATAGACGAATGAAAATTAATTAAAGTTGGTGCGTGTAGTGAATGACGCGTGGCTCGGGCAGCACTGGCGCATTCAGAAAGAAGGCAGCTCTGCCCCGTGTCCCTGGTGCAAACAGCCCCCTCTACGCCCAGGCTATTGTGTGCCAGCCCGCCACTTGCCCAGCCACCAACAGCATATCAATGAAGCCGCTCTGTTGTTTGTGCTAATGGTAATTACAACATGGGCAGTTTTGTGCTGAGAGACAATGGGTGTGTGGCCATGGGGGAAAGCAGGGTGATGCAGTGTGGAGTCTTAATGACTGCAGGACTGATGGGACCACAGAGGGCAGGGAAAGGAATAGAGAGGAAGGTCTCTCTGTGAGCTAGAATGGGAGGATATGCAGTAATGCTGTAAGAACAAGGCGTTACTTATCCTAACCGTACCAAATAATAACTCAAACCTTGCTACATTAATAATTAAGCAGTAAGGCGGCGATTGTCAGGAGTTTGTTAGTTTCTTTGAGTTCTAGTTTGGTTGATCCTGTTTTCCTTTTCCCAATCATTAAGTTTCCTAGATGACCGTTTATGTTTAGTTTGTTTCCATAGTTACTGATTAGTTTCACCTGCTTTTCATTTAGCTCCCTTTGTTTGCTCAGTGTATTTAATCCCTTTGTTTCTGTTACTCTTTGTCGGTTCTCGTTAATGTATGGTGTCATTTTAGTTTCTGAGATTATGAGTGTTTGTTCTGAGTTTAATAAAGATTGTTACTGTTCTCTCCTTTGTCTTCATCGTGGGCTGCTACCACACTAAATGTGACAATGATACTATATTATGAGTATAATCCTATAATATAATCCTATTATCCTATATAATCCTATTATGAGTATAATCCCTTCATCAATGAATACTGAGAATTTAGATGTATACAATAGACATCATATATATGTATATATATATATATATATATATATATATATATATATATATATATATATATATATATACTGTATATATTAGTGCTGTCAAATCGATTAATCGCAATTAATGACATCTAACATAAAAGTTTGTATACATATATATACACACACAAACATGTATTTACAAACTTTTATGTTAGATGCGATTAATCACGATTATTCTATTTGACAACACTACAGTTTTTAAACTACTACTTTTAAACAAGGTGTAACTAATCATAATCTTCCAAATAATAACTCAAACCTTATAAATGTATAATTAATAATCATTTAGACGATACTAGATTATGAGTATTGACATTTGCTTTTATAAAATGTTCACTAAATAAATAAATAATATTAATTATTATTAATAATAATAACAATAATAAAATGTTTCACATTCATATAATAATATTTTTTATATGATTAATTATTATTATTACTATACTACTAGTTCCACTGCTACTACTAATAAAACAGATGGAATGCTGTTTTGACCAATCAGAAGCCTGGGACTAGACTTTAACTATCCAATTTATTTCCAATAATAGTTCACTATACAAAGTCAACATTGTTACTACTACTGTGAGAGCCATTAGCCGTTACTGGTTTTACACCACTTCAGTTAATGCAAACATCATATTCAGAAAAGAACAGAGGAGAGAGGTGTCAAGAGGTCTTAAGCAGTCTTTATAGATGGAGACTCAGAAAAATGCATTAGTAAGGCAAAAAGGCAATTTAGTTGCACTCAAAAATGTGCAACTATTAAGTCACTGTCAGGAGCCACAGGGGACTAAATGATCCCAGCATTTCTCGATGTTAACTACTGCCATTCCCCTGGTTCCCCACTCATTAAAAGCAGACTGCATCTGCCCATGTAGCTTTTAACACACACAAACTGACCAACGGTACATCTAACGGCTCTTAACACAGACATGTTCAAGCCGAGAGGTGTGAATGGATGGATGCCTGTGGATCTGTAAAGTTGTTTCACATTTAGACTGGCCTTATCCTTGCACTAAAGGAAACTTACTAAAGGCAAAAATCGAAGAAAAATAGATCAAAAAGGCAGAAAGAAAAGTTAAATGCACACAAAAGCTGCCAGCTGGCCTGGCAACCTTGCTTGAAAATACTATTTAATTAATAACCATGAAGTAGAAAAATATGTATGACTGACCTTGTGAAATACTTAGATATTATATTTCATGCAGACATCTCCAGATAGAGGTAATAAAACTTGATACAAGAGACAAACTTTCTCTCATTGGAGTTCCCTCTACAGGAGAAGACGTCCTGTCTACTTGTTGATTGGTCAAATCTCGCATGACGGTTCGTGTGGGATTCCAGTCAACAGGTAGACAGGACGAGATGGGTTGAATCGTATAGTTAAGACTAAACAGGTGAGGTCCAACATCATGATACACGGCATAAAAAAAAAATAAAAACAGTATTTTTTAAACTGTTATTTTGAATTGTAATAATATTTCACAATATTACTGTATTTTTGATAAATGCAGCCTTTGTGAGTATAAGAGACCTTTGATGAATTGTATATTCCAAAGCCATAATCCTTATTGATATACTTTTTATGGTTTTGGAAAGTAAGCATAATACTGTACATTTTTATAGACAAGACTCCAACACTCAATTGTATGCAATGTCAACAAGGGATACCAGTTCAGTCTATGTATACTAAGGGGTCCTTGGCCCGAAAAGACTATATCAGCACCATGGACAGCAGGAGAAACAATTGGACAGAGACAGAGAAAGAGAGTACGGTACAGAGGTCATTCTAGGGACAAAATAGCTCTCTCAGCTCAATACCAACAGTTAAACAGTTCAATTACAAAATGTGCCTTTTGTGCTCACCTAACAATTAGAGAAGGACAATTACAATCCCCCCACTGAACACAGTAATTCATCACCCACCCTCTGCTGTATCTCTCTCCCCCAGTGGACCACACGTCACCAGGGGTACGAATCACGATGACCATCACTGGCCACTACAGCCTCGCAGAGCTGACTCGGCTCTCTCGGTACAACTGATGCTTTCCACAGAACCACGCTGAGCGCTCCGTGTTTCTTATCGACATGTTTATCCACGGAAGTGTAACTAGTATCTCATTCCACAGATAGTTTGTTTATGTTTTGTTTCTATATATAAATGTCGATACAATTTGAAGTATTTGCCTTGGCTCTTGTTTTAAATTATTTTGTTCCGTTATTATCGTCTGTTGACGTTGTTTGCACAAGCAGAATGTGGCGGTTGGTCGATGTTGTATTTGTCCCGCCCCTCCTACACTGTGATTGGACGGCTGGGTAAAAAGTAACTAAAAAGGTAAGAAAAAGTAACTTCAACTCTCGTCAACCGGTAAAAAAAAAAAAAAAAAAAAAAAAAAAAACTAAAACGGAAATAAAAAACAAATTAAAGCCAAAAATTAATATGTATATATATATATAATTTTTGTTTTTTAAATCAAGGTCGCATATATCAAAATGACTCAAACTAAAATATGAAAATAAAAGCTAATTCAAAATATGAATAAATAATTGAATACAATATACGATATGTGTATGATTTGACTACATAATACAGAAGTTTGTGTTAATTTCTGATTTCATCACTTTATTATTATTCTAACAACATTTTGAAAAAGTAATCATCAAAAATAAATAAATATGCCCAAGCTTTTTACTGGTAATGTAGTATATGACATAACATTGCAGACTTATTCCAGCCAGACAGCTTAAGAGAATGAATGTGAGTAAGAAGCAGTAAATAAGGCAGTAAATAAAGGTGCTCCAGCAGTAAGTAAGCCTCACGGTTCAGAGATGTTCAGATAAGCACTGCTCGGGTGTTAGGTGGGCCAGCTTGGGTCTATGGGCAAGCTTCGCTGATCTATTCAGAGGGCAACATGGGCCCATCAGTTTGTCAGCACATGGGCCTCACTCAGTGTACTCTTACAAGATCCCAGAGTGCATCAGGTTACGCGCCGATTAAAAGAGAGGGGCTGATGATTAAATTATAATGCTAGCTCATTCAGACTCTCAGATCAGATATCTGCTAGAGTAGGCCTACAAAGAGTGACACACAGAGGGAGAGAGAGAGGGAGAAACACTACACAGACATTTACAGAATCCATGATGAGCATTTAACATTTAACAAGCATTGGGGAGTGGAATACACCAGACAGGACATCATGTCTCACTAAAACTATTGCTCTAAAAAACGTTATTGACACATCAGTAAAGTCCCAACTCTCTCTGCATTCACAGATGGCGTTTCTTCAGACAACCGTGATTAAAAGAATAGTCCAAACACTGACAAATCTGTTATCATTTGCATCATCACTCAAATTACAATGGCTACTCTTTCCTGTAAAATCAAAGTGAATTAGAACCATATCATGAAAATGGTGTATGACTTGCACTGTAAACCCAAATTATATATACATATATATATGTATATGGTAATTACAAGTTACATCAACATTTTTAAGTTAAGAAATTCAAAGTTTAAGTAGGCAGAACTGGCAGATTTGTATTTTATTCTCATAAATTTGAATGACTCAACTTGAAATATTTGAGTAATTCATACTTAAAACTTAAAATAATCATGTAAATCAACATATTTTAGTAGTGGATACTTGGCTTACTTTAACTAACTGATTCAGTAAATACTAACTTGCTAATTGGTATCACAATGCTTTGCTAGTATTAGCATTGCATAGCAATACTGAATGAATATGGCAATATAACATATTTAACAAAAATCTGTTCTCAAACCAAGCTCATACTCCACTCGTCACTATGATGATAACCCCCAAAAAACCCCACATGACAGAAACTCTTCTAAATTGGCATAACAAAACATTAAACACTACTAAATCTCACACAAAAAACATTATAACACTTAATTTAAGCATTTACTCATTTACACATTTCAAGTGTCAGGGCAAAGCATACTGGGAAATAGAAATCCCAGCCCAGTTAAATGAAACAAGTTCATAAAACTCAAAACAGTTCAGATGACATAAAAGTGTCAGTTTTGTGAACTCAAAAGAAAACAAAGTTCTAAATACTCAGTGCATTAGGGTTTACAGTGTGTTAGGGCTGTCACTTTACGTTCGAAAATCGATTGCACAATCGATCGGACCAACCAACGACAAGTATCGAAACGAAAATAGAGAATCGATTTTAACGGCCTTTTTTGATGTATTTTTTTTTTTTTTTTACCAAAAATGTGTTTTAGGTGGACAGATCAATAGAACATGTAGGATTTTGGAAAATAATAATGTCTTTTCTGTTAACCAAATGCTTTTTAATATTCGCTATTACTTCAAGGCAAGTGAACAAGCGCGCCGTTATTTGTTGCCAGAGCCGTTGCTTAGTGACGTGTGTGTTCAAGTAAGCCAGAAATGTGCAGATTCTGCGCAATACGCTGTATTTAATATATCACGAGGACTCATAGATGTGTATATCTCTATGACGAGGACTCACGAGTTGCGTATTTGCGCTGAATCCACACAGATTTGGCTTACACGAACTTCCACAGCAAAGAAAGTGAGTAAACATAGACTCACGCCTCTTGATTTGACAGCGTTAGCCACCAAAGTTCATTTTTACCCGCATTTGGCGAGTTGAGGGTGTTAATTTCAATCCCTGAATGCTGCACTCCTGTTTGTCATTGTGCACGAAACTTCACGCCAATAAATCATCACGAATATTGCTGACTTGTGGGCGCTGCGCGTCTCAAGCGCCCTCTTCACGTTCGTCCTAATGCCTGTTAGTTGTCAGTGGATTTGCCTATATTTGGTGTTGAAAATGGAAACGTCTTTAGACATGGAAAATCGATTTTACAATCGATTCAATGAACACTTATGTCTCAAAAATCGAACAGGATTTTTTCACAAAAGTGACAGCCCTACAGTGTGTGCATTAAAGTCTTCTGAAAGCACATGATATGTTTGTATGAGGAACAGAATGAAATATAAGTGGTTATTCAGTGAAAAACTTCAGTGAGAACTTCAAGTCATATGGAAAACTTTATGTTCCTTTATGACACATTTTGGAGCTTGACAGCCCCGGTCCTCATTCACTTTCAATATACAGAAAAGAGTGGCGAGGATACTCTTCAAAAACTCACGGTCTGTGAAAGAAAGTCAGTCCTACGGGGTTTAAACGGCATGAGGGCAAGTAAATAATAACATAAGTTTCATTTTATGAACTATCACTTTAAAGTGTTCACGTATGAGACCCCTATCAGATCTATTCACCTGATTCTATTGAGCAGAAGAAAGGAAGAGCGTCAGTGATGAAAGCTGTCAGTGTGAGGTTAGGTTTACCTCCACCTCTCACAGGGCTCAGCATTATCTCTTGAACTTCTAGTCAAGGGCCTTTTAGCACTGATGGGTTACATTTCCTATGAGCCACAATCAATACCTGTTAAGCAACACTTTCATTTCTTAATTAAATGAAGAGAGAGATATTAATTTTGAAGCGTAAGGAGCCTTATGGTGTCTGACAGTTTATAGTGATTACACTCT
This sequence comes from Chrosomus eos, assembly GCA_036326025.1. Classification (NCBI taxonomy): domain Eukaryota; kingdom Metazoa; phylum Chordata; class Actinopteri; order Cypriniformes; family Leuciscidae; genus Chrosomus; species Chrosomus eos. Next base: position 37,250,824 of record CM070824.1, on the reverse strand, counting down.
TCCACGTATGCAAGCACAAAGGTAATTAGACTTCTGTCAGCACAAGATGTTTTTCCTGAGCAAAACCGATACAGCCTTTGAGCAACTGCGCCGTTAAGCGCTTCCGCATCTCTACGATGGCCTCCTGACACTTTTTCGCAGTTAGCATTGCGATATTGTTGCCGGATATGGATTTTCTCAATATTTTCTCCACCATCATGGCACGTGTGAGCACTTTACTTTCGGTATCGACAGAGTTATTCAAAGCAATGTATAATAACCAGGAGGCAAAGGGCACGGATGCAATTTAAAAAAGAAAATTCTTTCATCCCACCTTTCTGGTTAAATAGAGCCATCTTATTATTAAATCTGAAGAAAATGACCCATGCCGCTGTGTACACCTGGTAACCTTGGGGAATGAATGGAAGATTTGACTGACAGCTCCTACCTACCCAGGCTCGTCTGACCCCTGCGACGGCGCTCCACTATCCTGGTCTTCCTGTATCTTATTTACAATCTAGTCTGGCCTGTAATGAAAGCTTGGCCATGCACTATTCATGGTCCACTCTAAAAGACCCTTTACTGCACTCTGAACGGCTCAGAGAAAGAGTGAGAGAGGCAGATCAGCTCACCATCAGGGTATGATACCATTTGGCCTCGGGTATCAAATCGGCCACCACGCTCAGGTCGCAGCACGGCTCTGAATCTACAGTTATATATAAAGTATTCAGTATGAGGTAGTTTTAAGGAACACTCCAAAGACTAAAGGCACGTAGGAACATCCGCAGTTTTCAAGCAATGCCATAATGTTGGCGACGTCTAAATGCTTCTTTCCCTTTACCTTTTCATTGCTTCTCTTGGGCTTTAATTACAGAGTTAGAAAGTGATTAAACAGCCACATCACCAACAATGGAAGTGTCAGGTTTCAAAATAGCTTTGTCTCGAGCAGGTGGGGTGCGCAAATAGTAGTTGTGTGAGTGTATGCACTTGTCAAAGTAAAAGAAAAAAAAAAAAACATTTGTTATGGCCTTGTAATGACACGGGCTGGGGAAAATGCAGGTTTAAAGCCCCATAGACCAGTGGGTTGAATTATATTCCAAAAAGGCAATATATGGCCATATCCCAGAGCCCTATTCTGATACAAATAACATGCATGCAAGCACCATCAGAGTGCTTTGTGTTTTACATCACAGGCAACAAGCACTGAGGTACAAAAACAAATTATAGCCCAGTCAAATGGCAACAGGGGTGAGATCAGCCAGCGTCACTGAAAATACAGTACATCTGGCTCCATGTCAAGGTCTGACCTACTCAGGTCTCTGGAGGATCGGATGAATACAGAAAACTCACTCACAGTCACAGAAAACGGTTATGATCTTACAGAATTATTATACACTTCTGATAACATTAAAATATTATTAATATACAGTTATAATAATATTAAGGTATAGTCATTTCAAACCACTATGCATTTATGTCTTCTGCGGAACACAAAATGATATAAAGATTATGATACGGTTACCAATTTCTTCAAAATATCTTATTTCATGTTCCACAGAAGAAAAAAAGTCATAGAGGTTTGGAATGACATGAGGGTTAAAAAATGTTTTTGGTGCGGGTGGACTATCCTTTTAAAATGATTATACTACATATATAACAATAACGAATATTTCAAGTTAAGCTCAACTGACAGCACGTGTAGCATAAAAGTACACAAATTAATTTAAACTTTTCCCTCTATTTTTTTTTTCTTTCATAAAAGCAAAAATCTGGTTTACAATGGAAGTGAATGGTGCCAAAATACTCAGTTTCTATAGTACAGCTACAACATGTGAACAATATGCATGTTCACATAACACGACTTTGTGAAAAACTACTTACTAACCTTTTCTGTGTAAAGTTATAACCCATTTTAAAATTTGCTGACATGACAAAGTAATGCCTACAAGACCAATTGTAAAAACTTAAACATTACAGGTTTTTAAAGGGAACATTTCTTCTTTTAAATCGGCCAAAAATTACCTTGTATTTTTTTTATATAAAGAAAACAAGGTTTGAGTCAAATTTATTATTTTGTATATTATGCCACAAATGCTGTCATTAAATATTAACTATCAAATCCAGAATATACTTTTCAGCACCATTATTTTCATATGAAATCTGTGAAATTTCATAGCATGGTGTTTTAAGAAGAAAAAAACAACAACAATAATAAAATCACGTGAATCACTGCTTGGAAAGCGAGGCATTGCAGCTTTAAATGAGACGGGGCTATTTCTCACTGCCATAAAGGGACAGTGCTGTGCTGTATGGATTTTCTGTTGAGTTCAATTGAGTGAGAAGTTGTTTGGCTTGCAGTATTGACTTTCCCTGAATGCAGGCTAGTCAGGTGCTTCTGCTCATCTCCAATTATGCTGTCATAAAAACACCACAGTGCAATAGTGAGCTATGGTTGCAGGTCTACGACATTAAGCAGCAAGCTGAAATCCCTCAAGGTTAATTTTTCATTAATAGACGTCTGGTCCGTCACGTCCTATATTGCTCTTATATTGTTCGTAGTGAGGAGGGTAATCAATAATTTTAATCGGAATAAAGCGCTTGAGATTTCCGAGATTCAGATGACAGGGCCAGACATGACATATAAAGTTATTAGGGTGTGGGCATTGTTGATAATAGAGAAGGATGATCTGATCAAACTAAATCTGTGCATGTCAGGAAATGTGCTCATCCCTCAAACTCAAAATCAATATAAAATTGTTCTGATGCTTGGAAACCAGAGAGAGAATTTGATAAGCATTTCAGTTACAGGCTGTGTCTAGCTTCTCTTGGAAAAATGTGCAAATCTGCGAATACTGAGTAAAAGATACGCAGATATAAATAAAATAAAAATGTATACATTTAAATAAAATAATTCACAATAACATAAATAACATTTTCTTGCATAAAACACTGGTGAACTTATCTAAGCACCAATCTTCTTCTTTTTTAAAGCAAAAAATCTCTATGCATGCTGTGGCAATTTTATTTGAGCAGATGCAAATGTATTTTGGATGTACATGCATGACTATAAATATACTATATAATGACTATAGATATACGGTATAAGAAAAACAGCAGTCATTGGAGGACTGTAATTTACTGCATTAAAAGGATAGTTCAACCAAAAATACAAATTCTGGCATCAGTTGTTCCAAACCTGTATGCATTTCTTTACAAAATAAGATATTTTGAAGAATATGGATAACCAAACAGCTTTTGGACCCCATTGCCGTCCATAGTATGGGAAAAAATATTTTATGGAAGTCAATGGGGTCCAAAAACTGTTTGGTTAACGACATTTTTCAAAATATCTTCTTTTGTGTTCAGCAGAAAAAAGAAATTCAGACATGTTTAAAACAACTTAAAGAATAACAGAGGAGTAAAGCTGTATCCCTTTTTGTACCCCCCCCCCCCCCCCCCCGTTATTTTTGTTTCTGCATATTCAAAAATACATATAGCATTAAACAAAAATAAACTAGATAAATTACCACTTCCTTATGTGCTCCAGATGATGAATTTTAAGCCTTTTTACTTCGTTTACCGTTTAGATTGCCAATTAACGTTTCAGCCTTTTTGGAGTTACCAGAAAGTGTTAAAAAAAAAAAACGGCAATTTTATCTAGCTCTTGCAAACCACATATCCAGACAGAACAACAGAGTCAAATGCAAGTGACACAGCTAAGTGAAAAATAAGAGAGTGTGACGTATTACATGACCACAGACCACCAATAACAAACCCAATACACCACTGTGTTCCCGTTCCTACTGCCGTACCCTCCCCTGTGTGTCAGATGTCTCAAATAACCTATATCAATAAATCTCTTCAAGTGTGAGGTGGAAGCTATTTGCTTGCCCATCGATAGCTGATTTTACCAGAGGATAATCATTTTTTTTCTCTCCCAGTGGGCTGGCCTGATATTAAGTCGATATCTGCTGTCAGAGTTCATTTTGGCAACAGAGGCAGGAAAGATTGTGGCTTGGGAGAGCAGTGACGAGCCTTATGATGTTTAACGTGATGCGTGGCTTCAACGACAACATAATAAAACTGTCTATCGGGCCTACCTGTATTAGTTAAAACAGTAATAATATATAAAAAAACCTATATGCGAAAAAACCCCGGGACGTATCAGGCCGGCTTGTGTGCATGTGCGAGACAATTCACATCGCCAATCAGTCAAGATAAAGATCTCCCCTCAGCAGCATGAAAGGGGAAGTGAAAAGCGCCAGAGAGAAAAATCAATAAGGAACCACTCATTGAGGAGGCCACATGTGTGTCACTGTCAATAGGAGTTAATAGGCCTGGGTCCATCTCAGCAGACTGGCCCGGCTCAGGCTCACGGCGTCCTCCTCCATCACCTCATAGTGACAACTTAATACATACTGATAGACTGACTGCTTAATGCCACACCAGCCTTAGCATCTAATAAACAGGCTTGTTTAATAGGCCAGCATTAAGAGAGAATGAACAAAAGACGATGCATTTTAGATTAAGGTCACCCTCCTGAAAGTGCAAAAGGTGTAAACAAAAGGGTAATTTGATATAGACGCTTCTTCAATACGCATATTCTGAGATAGATCGGAGTATCGCATACTAGCTTGATCAATTTCAATAGGTCACAACTTATTTTAAGGTGTAGTTACATTGTACTTACTCAAAGAGTAATATTAATTAACTACATGTACATGTAGAATTACGGTTGGGTTAGTAACTTTTAATTTTGCACAATTTAATGTTATTACTATAGTAAGTTTAACGTGTAACTAACGTCACCTTTAAATAAAGTGTAACCAAACCTTATAGCCAAGAGTAGGTTGATCCCCAACGCAACTACATGCAAGCTGCCATTATGAAATCTAAATTTAATGACATTTGTCCAAACAGAAGATAAATGGTAAAAAACGAGCTTGTTAATTGGGGTCTGCGGGTCACATTGTTTGGTCCAGTTACACATCTCTCCCCTCATTAACACCCATTAAGACCTCATTTAAGGGGATCTCATTTTTTTTAATTGATTCTGGTTTAATTAATTTGTAATTAAAGAGGACCTCAGGAGAAGTTCTGCAAATTTTATGGCCCTTTGAAAAATTACATGCAGTCCCCGAGTTATAATATGAATGAAAAATTGTGCACTGATGGAAAATGGGAAATAGAAACAGAGCAGAGCAGAAAAATCCCATTAAATATCTTAAGGTATGTTATTTAAAAATCGTAATATAGCTAAAATACATATGAAACGTGCACAAGAGATACCAAATGCATTGACTATATAAACAAACTGAATCAAGAATCATCAAGAATTACCTTGTGAGAGCCGTCAAAGAGTCAAATACTGTTTGAACTGAAGCACTTCACTTCAACTGAAGCACAACACAGCCATTCCTACGAATGAAAAATCCCAAAACAGAAAGACAATGTAATAATATGTTAATTATGGTCACTTGATACCCATATAAAAGCACATTCCTTTCCCTCCACTATGAGTACAGAATAAAAAAAAACTTTAAAAAGGTTTAAACTGAAAAGCAAATGTGAAAAACACAAACCAAACATCTGTTGCACTCTCCTTGCTTCAGGTCAGACACATAAAGAGGAAAGGAGATCTATACATTTTTAATGGAACATAGAAATGTATAAATAGAGAATGGTAAGTGTGAAGTCCTGGCTCCAATTGACATTTCAATAAGTAGAACACAGCGTTACCGATCCATTCCCAACTTTCCTGAAACAATTATTGAGATGGTACCTTCAGGCCATGTGTGCTCGGCCTCCCTGGAGCCCCAGTGGCTGAAACAGTAATTGACTAAATTGTAGAACACATCGGGGCCATTTACTGTACAAATGTGCTGAAAATGAATCGTTTAAAAAGAAATGAGGGTGACTCTCAAATTAGCAGGGAAAATGATTGAGATGTGGCTCAGGGAATTAGGAAACATGATTTAGAGGTCTGCTAGAGCCTGTGTGTGTGTATGTGTGAGAGAGAGAGAGTTAGAGCGGGCCATTTTACACACCACACGGGTCTGACTCGTATTTAAACACTGCAGCAGCACTCACACACACCTGACCTGTGCTTAAGCAATACACCATCATGATAATCATAGTGAGCGCACTGTCAGCTAAGACTGGATTGATGGATTCAGAAATTTATCCCACAAGCCTAATCAACTGCTGTCAAAGTTGCATTTGACCCCAAATCACAATACAGATTTTTTTTCTGTCTAAAACAATAATGCATTTGACCTCAATCATAACTGCAAATCCCATGACACCTTGTCACTTCTTGCTAATACATAATGTGTGCATAATTTCTACCGGCTGGGGAGAGGCCGCTACCTAAAAACGTTTACCGCCACCCAGGATATTTCACCTACTCATTTAAAAAAAAGCTTAAAACAGGCACGACAACAAAGGGCAGAGTCACAGATCAAAGGACACAGCCCAAGATTGGTTTCAATGTCAACTGCTGCGAGGTGTTACAAAGTGATCTTAGCTACACATTACAGAGTGTACCCATTTCCTAAGAACAATTCCAATAAATTACACAGTGTGGTAAAGGCGCTGACAGATTTGATTGATTGTCCTGCAGCCAGTGTTGATTTTTGTTTCTTGTGTCTTTTTTTTTTTCCAGCTCCCAGCGTTCTTTATTTCTTAATCATCCCTCACAGTTCTCTACCAATTAACTGTAGATTTGTGCTCCTTGGTGGCCTGTAGATCTATGTGTAATGATGTGTTTATGATGAGCACTCTGGCATTTTGGACTGCTAGCCAGATGAAACTACTGTCTCATTATGGTTATCCCTAGATAGTTCATGGTAAACATAGATGCACATTAATCTATACACAGTATTACCCAATCTAGCAGTGTTGAGGAAGTTACTTTGAAGTTGTAGCTAGTAACAAGCTAATGATAATTCGAAACTGCTGAAAGCTATAAATATAAAGCTAATGACATAGGAGTTATTAAAGAGGATTTATATACATTCAATAAAAGGATAAAATGAATAATTGCATAAATTTAGAGATTTTTCCCCCTCAATTAGGGTGAAAGTAAAAAACTTGAAAGTAAATGTATACAACAGAATGGTAGAACATGCAGGGACTATTTTTTTCCATCAGTTAATTTACATGAATCATCTAAAATGGTTCTCCACAAGGGGGCCATCCTTAAATTATATATTTTTTAAATTAATTAAAACTTGAGAGATTTAAACTGAACTCATATTTGCCCCCCTCCCCCCTCCTCAATAACTGTTATTTTTATTGAAAAACAAAGAATCATGCAGTATCTTAAATTACAGAACTCAACACTCCCAGTTTCTGTTAAATAAATAAGTTTGAAAACACAAACCAATTCACTAGATTTAATTGGAATTTCAGAAGGTTACTGTACATAACCGAGTTGAAAACATAGTAGTAGGAACACGAATCAGTCAATCATTTTGTAATCAGTTAATTTACATGAAGCATAAAAAACTTTCATTACAAAGAGAGAGAAAGAGGACCTGATTAGGTGTGTCTGATTCTTCTTTTAAATCAGAAATTAAAAACAGCCCTACTTTTATTTGCACTAGTATCTAGCGTGTCACTCCGACGTTCAAAATGTTGACCAATTTAAGTCTATCAGTGATGGAGCCGCCTCTGGCTATTTACAGCAATGTTCACATAATCTTTCTTTAATGGAAAATTTGCTGCTTATCGATCTACACTTTGCAATGCCTGCCAGCCACACTCCAATTATGACAGCTGTCAAAAGCATTCAAGGGCTCTCCGTACACCTGATGTGAAGTCACAGCACAATGTTTACTGATCTGTTTATTTTGAAGTGATACTACTACAGTTTTTTGGCATTAATAGTTCCATGAAGAATCTTTAACATCCATGGAAACATTCTAATGAACAAAGGGTTCTTTAGATTATTAAAAAGTTCTTCATACTATAGGAGGTGTTTACACGACACAAAAATGTATGTTTTGGGGCTGGAAAAACACAAACCTTTGAAAACGGGTTTCAAAGTGCAAGTTTTTGAAAATAATACCGTTATCGTCTCCATGTAAACTACAAAAATGCAAATGTGTGAAAACGGTGACGTCATGCTCATGCGTATTACGTGTTCAGTCTAGGCATGTACTTCTTTACAAAGTGACATCGCCAACTACTGACCTGGCAGTCTAATACAACATTTTAAGTCCAATCCATGCGAATGGGGATCGTTTTGACAGTGTTGACGTCTGTTCATGAAAGACACAAAGGAAAAACGTTTCCGTTTTAAGTACATTATTGTCGCATACACATATACCCTTAGAAAAAGATCACTGTTCTTCTCTAAAAAGGTTCTTTGGGGAACCAAAAAAGATTCTTCAATGGAAATCCTGTTCCTGAAGATCTACCTCCCTGCAGAGTCCAGATCCAACCATGATCCAACACACCTGTCTAATTATCAAGTGCTAGCTGGGTCAGATGTGTTTGATCAGGGTTGGAGCTGAACTTTGCAGGAATGTAGATCTCCGGGAGCAGGATTGGACACCTCTGTTCTATGGCATCGCTGCAAACGCCCTTTTGGAACCTTTATTTTTTAAGAGTGTTTACTAGAACATATCGGCTTTATCAGAAATCCATCTAGAGTAAAAATTGTGAAGAAAAAAGCTGTTTCGGCGTTAACTCCAGGCCAGAGCTGTGGTTCGCTGGCCGTGGCTATTAGGTGCTGTGATTTGCTATTCCGATCGCGCTCTCTTTACAGCCCATTTCCTCTCCAAACAATAACATAAAAGACCATTTTTGTTCAATATCAAAGACTCCAACCGAATAATCACAAGGGTGAAACTGTAACTATTTTACAGGTACCTCTGGGATATCCCCACACAACAGGGGTGTCAAAATCAGCGCAGAGAAAAGTTTCTGCAGGGCAAAGCCTGTTTTGGCATTTGTTCCAACATCTGCCTATAATTACTTAATTATCCCAATCAGTTACCAGCTTTGACATTGACATTTCACCAAAATGCTAAATCATAGCCGAAAGTTGCCCTTTTCTATGCTGCCATGGTTTTAAAACGGATCATGAAAAATGCATAGATAATAATGTACATGGATACTTAACTAATTGAGCCAATTAAGGTGGGAGAATTGGTTTGAATGAGAGCAGGGGAGACAGTGCCCTAAAGGAACCCGCTCTGACATCTCTGATATACTGCCGTGACTTTCGCTAGTCAGTCATTCAAGCCCCGGGTCATATTTCGGCAGACAAAAGAACTTGCCCTCCGTTTAATGGCTTGGTTAAAATCAACATAAAAGCAAGCAGCATGTGTTTAAATACAACAGAGGACTTCTTCAGGCCACACGCATGTACTATGAGCTTTAGAGATATAAATGGTGTAAAAGCAGAGGCATTTTCACTAAAAAGTTGTCAAGTACTAATGATAGATAGATAGATAGATAGAGATAGATAGATAGATAGATAGATAGATAGATAGATAGATAGATAGATAGATATACACATAGAACAACAGACAAAAAGATAGAACAAGAGACAGACAGATAAACGGATGGATAGAGATAAAAAATAAAAATATGATCAATTACTTAAATACCATCGGATCTAAAATGAAGAAAACATCACTAATTTACTGGTCATTCTGTAGAAATGCAAAGAAAAGTACAAGCAATATTCACGCTGAATATGCAAGAACATGGATCTGCAAAGGGCCTTGATGCAGAAACACAAAGTCATTGGAGACCTGAGAAGAGATGAACGATTTGGTTGGGTTGGAAAACAACACCCTCTAAAAATCCAAATCTGTGAAATCACCAGATCCCCTCCCCTCCAATCTCCCCCCTTAGAAAAGACATATTGGAGCCCTACGGTTGTGATTTCCTTCTTGCTATAGATGCATAAATAAACAGAAATAAATACACAGAGGACACAGGCTGTGAGTGGCTGGCCAAGTGGGGCAGCTGTTATTAAAAGGGCTATTTATCACTGTCACCCTGCTCAGGTTTCATCCCTATCTGCCCGCCAGCGTTGTCACTAGGCCGCACAGGAACAATGAGGCTCATCCAAGCAGTCCCAGCCCCACTGTTTGAACCCACACAATTCACAACCATATACATAGACTCTTTCTTATACATGCCAAATTTAGGCTTCAAGTCAAATTGCAGGCTTGCATGAAGGGACACATGGCTAGTGCAATAATATGAAATGAACTTATGCAATCTATATCTGCCATAACACACCAAAAACACACCATTTCAGACCCCCTCCCTCACACAATTGCACCTTTTATTTTACGCTCTGGTGACTTATCGATTATGGCAACAATTACCAGCTAATCTCTGCAGGTTGTGTTAAGTGAATTCCCCCTTTGTTGGACAATAACTAAACGCGGATGTTGTATAAATGCCTACCTCTTTGCCTCAGGGTTCGGGTCTGCACCCTTCCAATCACATCCTTAAATTTACATATAGGTAATAAATTAGCAGCCGTGAGACTCCACCCCTCAATTTATCCCTGAAGAGGGACCATGATAGAGGTTTGGATTTTTAGGTCAAGCCTTCATGCTGGTTAATGTCCTCATAGACACTAGTGAGCCACACCATTGATTTAAAGGGATAGTTCACCAAAAATTTAAATTCTTTCATTAATTTCTTGCCCTCATATCGTTCCAAACCTGCAAGACTTTTTTTCATCTTCGAAACACAAATGAAGATATTTTTTGATGAAATCTGAGAGCTTTCAGACCTTCCATTGACAGCTACGCAACTACTAAAAGAGATTGTAGAAAACGAATCCACATGAATTAAGAGGTTTAGTCCAACTTTTCTAAAGAGACACGTTTAATTGAAGAGATACGAACAGATTGAATTTAGGCTTTTATTTACATATAAACATTCATCAACTCACACATCAGTTATGGTAAACAGAAGCTCAAGCATGTTTGCTTGACGTGCAAGAACCAATGAGGTTCATTCTGTGTGTGACGCAGCACGTTTGAGCTTCGGCAAGAGGTTTGTTCTCGTGTGTTAAGCAGATCCAATTGAGCTTCCGTTTATGTTTGCTGACCAATGTTTATATGTGAATAAAAGCCTTGAAGCGTCAAAGTGTCAGTTGTGTAGCTGCCAATGGAGGGACATAAAGCTCTCAGATTTTATCAAAAAGATCTTCATTTGTGTTCCGAAGATGAACGAAAGTCTTAAAGGTTTGGAACGACATGAGAGTGAATAAATAATGACAGAATTTTCATTTTTGGTTGAACTAACCCATTAAACGTACAGGGGGGTTGTAACTTTCACATTTTTTTAGATGGATGTGAAGCCAGATGCATCATATCCATTGAAACTGAGGACACACATGCTGAATATACACAGAATTACATTTGAACACTAATTTAAATCTATAACACTAATTTTTCAGGTCTTTAATTTTGGGATTGTCAATAAATGGCTCCATTTGGTGGATTTATGAAAAATAATGCCCACAAATGCCATCACATGCCTGAGATTTCAAAAGGAAACAATTCTGTAAACAATAAAGGAAACAAAACGTATTTTCTTTTCTTTTTCTTTTTTTATCCAATCATTCTCAAGTAAGAAGTACATTGTAAGGTAAAATTTGATTAGAAATAGGCCAAAACAAAGATAAAAAAATCTTATTTTTAGATCACAAAATAATTTCAAGGCATAAATAAAATAATAAATCACTATTATAATCGAAAAATACAACAATAATTAACAATCACTAATTGAACAAACAAACAAGCAATATTGTATAATGTCTAATTGGCCAAATTAGAGGAAAAAAAAATGTAAGCAATCACCTCTGTCCAAGCTCTTTTGTCCTGTATAGTCACAGTCTGTGTCAACTTCATTCATGAAGCTGCTGGACTGTGCAAAGCTTAATCAAGTGCTTGCTTAACCAACTCAATCCTCCTTAATTCCTATTAATTTAGCATAATAGCAATCCTCTCATCTGGAATTAGCGACAGCCCAGCAGAAACCCTTCGGTCTCTGCGGAGCAGCAAACAGTCCAGCCAGCACATTCATATCCAATTGGATATGTATGTACATACAAGTGTGTAGATGAAAATGGTTAAAATTCATAACCCTTGCATAAGACCCCCATCAAGTCTGCTTTACACCTGTATTACATTTTCCTCTTCAATCAGCAGCTTTTGGGTCGAACGTACGACTCGCACTTCCCATGAGAAGCAGAAAGCCATTACAGAGAGCCAGGGCTCATTTGCAGAAAGATTGGAGATCTAACATCACATCTGAGGGGGAAAAAAAAGAGAATGAGTATCAAAGTGGATAACAGGAATGATTTATTTCACTTTCTTTCCTCCACGTTTTTTCCTTTGTAAAAGATTGCTTTTTGCTGCTTGCTCTCTGAAAAAGTGTATTTAAAGCAGATGGCTATTTACTGAATTTCACGATTCATGCTGTAACTATGAGAATGCATGCATATGGATGTATAGAAGGCAGACACACACACATACACATTTCAAAGAGGAATAAAACTGAACCTTGACCTTTGGTAGATGCCGTTGACCTCCAGGGGGAGAGATTGTGACCTTGGAACAGCAGACTTTCGCGATGCACATTCGAGAGTGATCGTGTGAAATAAGTATTGCCTACATAAATAAAAAAAACAATACAAGTAAGTGAAAGCTAGACTGGACCACAGAAACAAGCTTTACAAGATTCATACAAATCGTAGCACAGTCCTCAGGTTCCTTAGACTAGCGTAGACTCCTACAGTAAAACTACAACAGTATCTGAATGCAGAATCAAAAACAAAGCATTAGTTCAGAATATTGTAATAATGCTTTTCTGAAGAACAGATATGATGTAGCCTGTGGCAACAAGGGCATCGCTGCACACTGGCAGGGGGTAAAAGACAAACTTGGGGCGGGGGGGAGGGGGCTGTCTGGTTTTTAATGACCCAAAACTTTAAATACTGCATAATATATAATAAAATGGAGAGTTCATTTAACTCTCACAATAATTCATGGAGACACCATTAGTATCCATTATTCTTAATGTCAACACTGTAAACAGTAAATATGAGCGAGGCATCTTCCAAGCTCCAAGGGAGAAGCAAAAGCGAAGTTGTAATCAGCTGGAAGGAGAACCAAAAACAAGGCATTAAGCTAAATGTTCGAAAATATCAAAACAGAAAACACGAATTCAGACGGGATACATTTACACGGATGTGTCAGTCAGATGATGAGCCATTAACATAAAGCACGTTTTTACCACGCGTTCCTAAATAGCATCATCCGCACTTCAACTTTTTAATGAACTTCTGCATTAATTAATGTTGCATTTATTTAAACACGAACTAAAGAGCGCTTCAGAGACGGCCTTGAGGAATTGTTCCGCGAGAATCGTGAATCACTTGCCCGAATCCAGACTTGAAAGGGTCAGTGGCTCGCATGACTGACAGGACTGGAAACACCTGCAGCCTGTAGCTGAAGCAGTGCTGATTGGCACAGTGGGCATGCCGCCTTTCAGCTGGTCTTTCCAAAAAAAGAAGAAGAAAGGAAAATAAAAAAGAAAGATACAGCCACTTGTCATCCCTTCCAATCTGCTTAGTAATGAGAAGGCTTTCCCCTCTGGGTAGAAAGATCTGCTTTAATAGATTTTTAATGGCTTTTTCCCCTCTCTATAAGAACCACTCTCAGCACCCAATAGCATGTGAAAAAAGCACCAAGTAATTCCAGTCTCAGTGGTGTGAGGTCAGCAATTATAATACACAGAAATCACTAAGGCTTTAACAATTGCACTAAATCCATTTTCATTTTTCAGTCTGATAATGCTATGCTAACATGATGCATGCAATAAGGGACATCTCCATTAAAATATACTTACTAACTATCAAAGGCTGTATAGGGAAGACCAGGAATGGTTGTAGCACAGGGTCAGTTGTAACAACAACACTTGGAAAGTACGGGGATGAAATAACCATCATAAATGACAATCTTTATCCTGAGCTCAGTCAAATATAAAGGATTTACATGACAAAAAACTATTTTGAGATGCAACATTTCACTTCTTGATTCTAATTTGGTCTGGTTAATGCATATTAAAAGACAAACTATTGTCATCTGAATCTGATTTAATTTGATATATAAACACACACACAACACACACACACACACACACACACACACACACACACACACACCACACACACACACACACACACACACACACACACACACAAAATAGTATATAGTATAATTTATAAACTGTTTTCTTCATGGGTTCATAGTTTTGAGATAAGTTAAATGTTTCAAGACAACTTTAACTGCAGACAATTGTAGGGAAAACTATTTCTAAGTTTAAAATTGTTACCACCATTCAGTTTCCTCTACTATATATTATAGACTTAATACAAAGGCATTTGAGCATTGAACATGTGCAACTAATTGTGAGTTTAAATATATGAATAAACAAATATTATTATTTTTTATCTACAAGATTCACATGATGGTTTAATTCGGGATGAAATTACATTACACTCTTAATAGTGATCCTATTCTATGTAAGAAAATCATTTCCCCCCGCTAAAATGAATTTAATCAGAATTCAGGACTACAGCCAAAACTGTAATATCACGAGACACAAATGCAATTAATACATTGGCAGATTTTTGACATTCTTGAAGATGTCCTCATGAATGTGATTCAGTGAGCTATAATTGCTTACCTTGGATTGTCACCATCATTTAATGACTTACGACAACAGAAGTTCAATTCCAAACCTATTTGTCTCAGCACCTCTGCTGACATGAAGATCACGGCGTACCTGGAAACAGACGACACCAACTGACATTCCCCTGCTGACGGAGAACCCTGCGAGACACGGGAGCCTGTAGTTGGTCTGGGAGCTCAATGATAACCTTCACAGAATTAGCTGCAGGGGTTATTCATACAATAATTGTTTCTGCCAAACACATACATCTCCATGTCATCCAAAAATTAATGTGATTTTTCTTGCTAAATAATAGATTATGCACCACGTAGCCCTGGTTTCCCCTCCTCATGTCACAATCATATCCCGCTTTCACATTTTCATTAGTTACCTAAGATGTAAATAGTGTTTGTATTTAAAGATTTCAACTTGGGTCTCCTTTATTTGCATGTAATTGAACTTGTTAATACAAGTGCTTAATCCTTTGTTGATTAGTACCTTATATTCAAGAGAGGGTAATTTAGACCTCCAATTACAAACACGAGTCTTGATTGCACGGCCCTTAAAACAAGGCACTGATCTCTTAACATGGCACCGTTAAATTTTCCGTTACTTTACAGTAGCCAATTTGCTGCTCCGTTATCCTAGACCGTTGACCGAGGTGAGGTGTAAGCGATAAGCACCCGCTCAGACTAATGTCGTCTCCTGTGGCTTGGCACCACACTCGTGGAACAGACCAAAAACAGGAACGCCGCGACATCGGCTCGGGTTTCTCAGGGCTCGCGTCAGCCTGTCAAAGCCACAAAGGCCTGGCCTGTCACCACGCGGTGACACTCTACTCCTCCTCCAGGTCTGCTACAGTATCAGCAACGGGGGAAAGGTCAAAGAGTCAATGAGGAATTAAGACATGCTTGCCTGAGCATTCCCCGTGCAGCAGTTCAACACTCAAAGATGAAAAGGAAGAGCCAGCCGTTCAGGCTAATAGTGCTGATCAGATTTCGCTGGGTGTCTAAATGATTTCCATTAAGGCCAATTAGCCCCCTCACTGATGATGTAATATAGGGGCTGCCTGCCTGTATATACACTGGGAATGAGGGGGCAGGTATGTAACGCAGTCGAAGAAACACTTTTATGTCATTTGTGTTTAAATTGGATGAAATTCTTAATAAGGGCTATTGGCAATTCAATACAGCAGCCCTGATGGTTTGGAACTGCCATTATTCTTACAAGATTTAGTCATCAGACAATGGCTCAATAATCAAAATCACTCGGAATTAAGATTTGCAAGACAAGAGCCAAGAGGTCTATTGATTTGCATGTAATACATGATATTATCACATCGCTGCTGCTGCTAAGAGAGAAGGCGGCAAGGCCAGAGAATCGAGGCCTCTGATTAATGTGCCCGGCAGAAAGCTTTGAGAAGTCTAGAGGATCAATATGGTAGTTTGTCAAAGCCGATCTCGGAGGTAATGTGACGAAAGATCCTGCAGAAGAGAGCTGGAGTCAGCAAAGCACATTATCAGAAATCAAAGCGTCCGAGAATGACAGGGGGAGGGGGTTAGGGTGGGCTCTAAACGAAGGCCACACTTCCTCTATTGTAATTAAAAACCATTTTATCAGACCTGTCCTCCAAACAATCCCTCTTGCTTCCTATTGACAATATGCCAGGCAGGGCGTGGGCTCTAATTTGACTTTAAATAAATGAGCTGAAGGTATTTAAAATTCTGCATTAGCTTTAGGGAGGAAAACAAGTGGAAAAACGTAGAGTTGCATAGCTTGTAAACTTTAAAGAATACATTGAGATGCATCACAATAATGCCTAAAAATCCTGATAATGGCATAATGATCTGCATCCCATGTTTGACCAAATCATTTAATCAATAATAATAAAAAAAAACTTTTCAAAATGTCAATTTTCAAAATAAGCTTGCCTACCTGCACCAAATGGATGAGAAACACAATAACCAATTTGATAAATAATAATAAAAGACATGTAATTAAGTATTTCACCTTGGAAAGAACAGCTTTTCTTGAATAATCTGGTCAAACTTTTAATCAGTGGTTCTGAATTTTGGGTTTTATCTCTTATTATTTATCCAACTGGTTATTTAAATAGCATCAATTATAACTCAAAATTTTGGGGAAATATCTTGTTTAGTTTAGGCAATACTATTAATAAAAATATTATTGTTAAATAATGTTAATTGAGAAATACGTTTTTTATGCTTTTTTTTATTTTTAGTTATCAATCTGATATGTACAAATTTATACTGAAAAGAAAACTCCAAAGTTGAAAATGTAATATTTTATTTTTTGTGCAAAAGTGCATTCCACGGGATTTTCATACATTTAAGAAATTCTGTATGAAAAATATTGGCCTGTGAAACTATTTTCAAACACTCTGAATACTCAGTGTGTCGCTGATATTAGAACTGAGCACCGTCCACCTCCTTATATGCAAAGTAAACGGTGACAGGTCCTGCAGATGTCTGAACCTTCTCTGTCACACCAACTACCATCCATGAACCCAAGCCATATGCCAAGCATGGGATACCTTGAAGAAAGAGAGGAGAAACATTAGAAATGCCTTTATTTTTTATTTTTTAAGAGATATCAGATGAAACGTGCAGCCTATTAAAACTTACCAAGATTGACGACTTTCAATGCAGCCAAAAAAACTATTTTCAAACTCCAGGTTCTGTGAAGGAGCTTTGGTGCAGTGGTATTTGATGAAAGGGAAAGCACCAGTCCTAAGGATGTGGTAGTTCGCTCCCTGCACCTGCCAGTTGAAGTTGGATAGACCGAACTGGTCATTGATGACGTCTCGGTAGCGCACGCAGAACGAGGTCCAGGGCGGGAGCGCGCGCTGTGTGAGGTGACATGTTAATACTTCAGAGGCGGCAGGACGAAGCGCTTTATTCCCAAAGGTGCTGGGGAACAACACCACTTTTAGAAAGCAGCTATGGATTCTCCGCAGAATTTCTGTCATTTCTGAGTAAACCCTCAAGTCTAATATTAAAAAGTCTAATATTTCAAGAGCTTCTGTTGGTGCGACACGTCATTATTTCGTCATGAAAAATAAATTAAGCAACGTGACAGTTTACTAAGCCACGATAACTAAAGAGCATCAAACCCCAACTAACAGCAGCTTTGTGACTTTTAGTCAGTACACAATTATCGCCTAAACATTCTGTAATCTTGAATCCTAGTCCCGTTTCGGTTGTCAGTAGCAGCTAAGGGTTACACAGCTTACCGGAGCGACTTTAAAACTCGTCGGACAAACATTTACATTGTTACCTGGACGAAAGTACGATTAATGTGTTAGTTTTTCGCAGAAATAATGATGCGTTTAATATTAATGCTTCAGTGGTACGATAAATATCTTCTCCGGGAAGAAACAACCAAGCGCTTTTTTGTTCCTATTTGCTAGTAGCATACTGCAGTAATATCAAGGATCTTTATTCTCATGCGCACTTATACTTCCAGTCATAATTGAAATTACACATACAATACATTATAGTAATATAGCATTAGTTATACAATACATTCTAACAGTAGTACAATATAGATGTACATTTATAATGTATAGTAGCTTACCTATTTAAAAACTATCAAAAACTGCTTATTTTTGAGTGATTATAATTTTAAAGAAGATTGAATGCATAGTTATGTTTTGTTTTCCTGGAACATAATTCAGGGCGGAACGAAATAAGCAACTTTCCCCAGTTGTAGTCTCAACCTATATGATGAGCTAGGAAAATGTCATGAATGGCACATCCTTTTCGCATTGTTAATCTTTGCAAACAAAACAAAAAAAATTGCACAACATGTTAGATCACTAAAAATGTGACCTAAAAAGGTCATGGACGAAATGTTACTGTATGTTTTATAGCTATAACTTACTATAACTATAGAAATGTTTATTGACAGAAATTATAACTGAATGTGCAATGCTATTGATGATAGGGTATAATAACTATGTTGATTTATTTGGGGTTGATCTGTGAGGTTTATGAGGTGATAATGATTCACTTCCGACTGCAGGAATCTCCTTTTCTTCTTGAGATGTGGTTTGGTTTTGTATGGTCATGCCCAGGATCTCCTCGATGTCCCTGATAAGGTCCTTAAAAAAGCAAACAATAGCAGACATTCAGTATATGTCTGACTACAGGTCTTAACCTCTAACCACTGAACAGGGAATGAGAATTCATCTATCAAATTAAGTAACAGTGTGTTGAATGCAGTCATTCAGCAAGTGTCAAAGAATCTCCAATTCACTCACAGTGTCCGACAATGTCCACAGTGTTTTACATTTGTATTACTTCAGCTGCAGATAGTGGCCAGAGATAAAGCCTTGACTTAAATAAATTAATAACTCGTGTATTGTAAAAGATGTTAATATGACAGGCAATTTGGCATGCTCTTTCAAAAATAAAAGTAAAATTTCCTCATCTGAGATTGACCAAAAGCTCAGTTGCTTTAAGTTCACTTCTCTATACCACAACAATTTCAGTGAAACTTTGATATAATGTTAGTTTAGTAATAAACTTTAGTTTAGTTATAATACTAACAATATTTTTTAGAATAACATCCTTAGACAAGATTTTGACATATATTTTTGCAAATAGTGGACTCCTCTACTGAGTGACTGATACTTACTGCTCCGTTGTGGATAAGTTTTTGTTAATTATTCGTTTGCCAGTTCATTCTTTGTCTTTGTAAAGTCTCTAAAACCATTACTTTTAATATGGTGAAACTGTCAAAAATCCTTGTGATTTCTGTCCTAGTTTGTAGATACATGACTTGAACGTGAAACATCTATAGTGTTTTTTTGATGACTAAAGTGAAGCAGAGAATATACCATTAGCATAAGGACTTTTAAATACATCCGCACACCTTAAAATTGTTTGCTCCTTGCATATTTGGAGCTGATATTTCCTGATGAATGACTGACAGGTTGCGAGCAAAGGTCAGCAGCGCTCCCTGGAGATTCTCCGAGATTGTTCTGTTAACGACACACAGAAACAAACGAGCTTACTAATGATCCCCCAGAACCATCATCAGAGAAAAACAAAAAAAACAATCACCTTGTTTGGCTGTGGGGCTGTAAGGAGCTTAATGAGAACTCTCAGCCTTAAAGAGTGTGCTATTCTTTAGGGAGAAATGAGGAAGGAAAGCAGGGCTTCGATGTGATAGGTATAGGATTTATGTGATGAATGCCTTTAATTCGACTTGGCGGTATTTTGCACTCTGACACATTTCAGGTTGAGGTATTCACTACATAATGTTTAATCTGCTCTTGGGAGTGTGCTCAAGGTCTAGATATATCTCTAATGGTAATGGGGACAGAAGAAGGGAAAACAAAGCTGGAGAAAGACAAGGGTAATGCGTCTGCCTGCTGTATGTGGGAACTCACAGCATGCCAAGACTCCTTCTATCTCTGCTGTCATGGAGGGCGAACACAGTGCCTTGTCTTGCCTGAAACATTAGCAGAAGTATATATATATATATATAAACACTTGCTCTGCAATCAAAGAACTCCAGTTGTATTATTGGGACGCAAGCAGAGGTCTTACCTTGACATCATAGCCTATGCCCTGCGCTTTGCACATCAGAAAAAACGTGCTGTAATATACCAAAGAAAGATTGGTGTGGAGAAGTCGGGTGCACATCACTGCAAAGCGACTGGTCACGGAGGTTTGCTGAGAAGCGCACATACACACACACAGAGAGTTAGACAAGAAATTGCATGTGATTCTGTTGCTCAAAATTTGACCAGTACATCTAAATGATAAATAGACCTCTCGGGGACGGCAATAACCGCCACACTAGAAACAAATAGAAGAGTTTGGAAAGCCCACATGGAGAAAGGGGCTTTAGTCTCACAGTCAAATAGGGCACTGGGGAGACCGAGTCCGGTGTTATTAGGTTATACCGCTGCAGAAAACAGAAAGGTTTCCTATAAAACCCAACGATGCTCACAGACACGGCAGATAAAAGATGTGTCTAAAAGAACGCCACAGGAGCGGATTAGTTAAGAGTGGCAGGACTCGCAGGACTCATGAGGCATATTCTCAGTGACAGATATGAAGCGGAGGGTAAAGCCCTTGCACGGTGTGCGGGGCATGAGTAATTCCCTTCTATGGAACTCTGTTTTCAGCTGTCAGGCGCACTATCCTCAAACAACAATAAAAAGCTTTTCCTGCAGGGTTTTAATTGTGTTTGTAATATTCTAGGCCTAAATGATGGCCAAAGCCGGAGCCATTAAGACAGGCAGGAGGGAGCGGCGATATGAGGGGATACAAACTAAATTAATGTTTGATAAAATAATACAAGTCGCAGATTAACAAGCGTAAACTCCGGTTTGCCGCTAATAAAGGAACTCTATTGTTTAGGGGCTGGCATCAGGTTGATGAGGTGCTCAGGCATGCATACACATGCATAATGAATATGGTATGCATTATTTATGGGCTGATTATTTAGACTCATCTATCAAAATGATAATGAATTCAGCTTCTCCTAAACACCAATCAGGTCGGAAGCGTAATTACAGCGTTTAGTTGTATTTAACCAAAATAAAACAACAAAGCTTAGCTGGATCAATCTTTATGGATGCAGTGATTTATCGGGATAATATCCAGCAGAGGACTCTTATTGCTCTTTGGTCCAGTCTCAAGGAACACATTCTGGATAATGGCATTATTGTGCTTTAAAGAGCTAAAAGCATCCCAAAGTGTTCAGAGCATTAACCTTTAAAGTGATAGTTCACCGAAAAAAATGGAAATTCTGTCATCATTTACTCACCCTCATGGCCCATAGGACTTTCTTTCTACTGTGAAAATAAAATGATTGTTGTTTATAGCAGGATGTACAAGCTGCCCTTTTCCATGTAATGAAAGTGAATGGTGACCACGGCTGTCAAGACAAAACTTTCAGTGAACAATGACTTCAATTTCAGTCTTTTCCTCACACTATCATACGGCTGAAGAAGATTTGGAATAAAACACACAAGTTGCATACACTGCTTTTATGATGCATTTTTGACAGCCCATAGTTTCCGTCCACTTGTATTGTATGGATGAGACTAGCATCATTAAAACTTGTGCTTTCACAGAAGAAAGAAAGTCATATATACCACCATTCAAAAAAAATAAAAAAAATAGTAAGTGGGTAAGAAATTAATACTGTTATGTAAGCAATGATGAATTAAATTGATCAAAAGTGGCAGTAATGACCTTTATATCATTACTAAATTAAATTATTTCAAATAAATGCTGTTCTTTTGAAGTTTCTATTCATCAAAGACAAAAATATTAAGCAGCAAAACTGTACATAATAATAATAACATGATAATAATAAGAAATGTATGTTTCTAGAGCACTAAATCAGCATATTAGAATGATTTCTGAAGTATCATGTGACACTAAAGATTTGGAATAATGCACCTTTGGTGAACATAAGAATCTTCTTTCCAAAAATGTACCGACCCCGAACTTTTAAATGGTAGAGTAGATTTAGAACAACATAAGGTTGAGTAAATAACAGAATTTTTTTAATTTTTGATCTCTATGAGGTTATTACTAAACTATTCCAAAGTAAAGTCTTGAATATCTGACAAATGTTTTTATACCATATTTAAAAACCAGTATGTAACAATCACATCTTCTTAATGCCAATAAGAGAGTGGATAATTTACTTGAAATAAGAGATTCTTACAGCTTTGTTCTTTACTCCAGCATGGCGTACGGAAGACTTCACATCTCTGACTATAGGAGAAACCTCTAGTTTACTGGTGTGGCAGTCCAACGTCCCCCTCGTCATCATGAGCATCAGCTGGGTCATAGCCAGCTGGTTACTGTAGCCCAGGTCAAGATCAATAGCCCATACCTAAATACAGTACAAACCAGCATACACAGATAAGTCAGGAGATCCAACACATAAATGTAACTATTCGCTTTTTTTCAAACAACAAGTAGACAATGACAAAAACTTCAAACTAAACAGACAGATGAATATTTGCAAGGAAAAAAAAAAGAGATTTCAGATTCAACAGACGTGTGTGTGTGTGTGTGTGTGTGAGAGAGAGAGAGAGAGAGAGAGAGAGAGAGAGAGAGAGAGAGAGAGAGAGAGATACACACTGTGTCTAAAGCCCAACTGGAGACTCTTCACATCTGTATGGTTAATGGCATCATTATAAGGATATTAAGGGGTCAGGCCCAGTCGTGGCCTTATGCTTAAACAGGGCTAATTTTCCCTGATAATAATCTAATAGCTATGCCCTCTCTTCAAAAAGTGGCAAATAAATCACCACTGAAGGAGTTGTTAATAACTAAGTGGCAGTTGGCTGACTCTCCTGTCGTCCCTATTTGTCAACCTAAACGCTGCTGCCAGCAAATGCAAATGGTGGCCCGGCTGCTGAAATCACTTTCTGATCACAGTATTGTGCTCAACGTTCACATGCAGAAATCTACAGTGCACTGAATCATCATCTTACACCGGCTTTAATTCAATTGCAAGCACAAATTAATTTCAGTATATAATAACTACTAAAAAGAAAGAAAATAAAGGATTATTTATTTAAAGGTGACCTATAATTCATAATTGAATTTACCTTGGTATAGTCAAATAACAGGAGTTCAGTGCATGGACATGACATAGAGTGAATCTCAAACTGGACTGTTTTCGCGTTCTCATTTAATTCACGTTTATGAAAAACACCCCTGAAAAACGGTCGGATCTCCACACAATACCGACTGTGACGCAACAGTCGGGGATCACGCCTCCAAAGATTTGCATAGCCCAGCCCTCAATGACAAGCACTGCTCAGCTGAACCATCGGAACAAACGAGGATCAGAGAAAAAAAAGGCAGATCATGGAAATAAATGTTATGTTCCAGGCTGTGCAGGGGATGTGAGGACTTTTCATACCCTTCCCACAGAAAAGAAATGTCAACAGGCGTGGTTGATGTTTATCTATAATCGGATACCGCAACAGTTTAATTCGAAGTTGTTAGTTTGCTCTGCCCATTTCACCACGGACTTATTTTCGAACCTGGGTCAATATCAAGCTTCTCTCAGCGTCTCAAACTGAAGAAGGGGGTAATTCCAACTATATTCCCGCAACCGGTAAGTAGTGATTTTATTTAAGATAATTTACACTGTGTTAGATCCAGCGCAAGATCATAGTACATTTATAGCAAACTCCAAGTAACGAGCATACATAACTAACGTCAAATAGGCTAATTCTCAGTGAATAAACTATACAGAAAGCAGTCAAAGAACAATCCACACAGCGCGAGTTTATCTCTCGCCAAACTCGTTATGAAATCAATGACGCTGTTACACTGCACAACGAAGCTCTTTTTACTGTATGTACATCGTTTGCATTGATGAAAGCATGAGAGAGAGAAACTGCGTTGTCTCGCGATCAACAAACTGTCATCTGCTTTTGCTCAATGCTCATCACAGCAACATTTTATGTGATGGGAATAGATCTAAATACAAAAACATCTCATGATTCGTTAATCTCGATAGCTGTAATAGTTAAAACGTATTTAACAGCTGTAGTGAAAGTATTCGAGAGTTTCACATGTCTCATTTCATATGCAAGCAGGTCAGCCAATCACAGCAGTGGTCGGTTCTCACAGCAGACACGCCCCTTCAAACAGAGTGTTCAAATCAGAGACTAAAATCAGGCTAGGAAAAATGCCTTTTATTTCTAAATTATGACTATTTTTGATCTAAAAAACATACTAACATTATAAGGGCAACCCAGGAAACATTATAAAATAATAAAAAAAAACCATTATAGGGCACCTTTAATATTTTGTTGATTTTGTCCAGAAAAAAATATTCTTTTTTGTTGTAGCTGCAGTATATAAGAAGAAATGTTATGATCTCATCACAGTTAATTTTTTGCTTGATTCAAAATGTGACAATTTAAAAAAAAAGCTCTTTAAAAACTAAGCACAAATCCCTGTCCGAAATAAGCCCTTGTAAAGGAATCAAGTAAAGCAATGACCTTTGAAAACTGGACTCAGGACTCAGTATAGAGCTGAATTCATCCAGTAGTCATACTTAATACCTGTGCTTGTGGGATAGGTGGGACCATTTAGCCAGTCTGTAGAATCAGCCAAGCCAGCTTCATTGTCAACCTCAACAAAGGCGCTTGATATATACGCCCAGATTGTACCTGTCTTCTATAGCCCCTTCACTTTCATTAAAAACTGCAATCTTGCAGCTGAGCCTCCCTCCGCACACAATGTGAGGCAAGCCTGCAAGGGCAAACACATGCGACCCACCTCTCCCCCACACATACAGAAAATACAGACTGCTTTTAGCAACAGGTTTAAATGTAAATTGATGTTTAAATAGAGACAGGTTAGCACTAGTCTGGCAGATCTGTCTGCCTCTGTGCCAGGAGAGATCGGACAGTGATGTTTGGATTCATCCGCCTGAATTCCTTTTGTCAGTTTTAATTGTGTGTGCAGTTGATTCTCAGTAAGACACGCTGAATAAAATTCATCCCGTGCCTCTGTGAATTCACAATATAGAGAATCCCGGTGACTATTCAATCAGAAGAATGTAGGAATTACTTTCATTTGCAGGACTAAATGGCATTCTACTGGGAGTGTATATGAGATATATGAGTGTGTGAGATCTTCTGTGGAAAAGTATATTCCACCTCCATGAGTAATTTATCGAAAAAATCTGCTGTTCTCTGCCTTCCAAAGTCAATCATCTATTTTAAAATC
This sequence comes from Chrosomus eos, assembly GCA_036326025.1. Classification (NCBI taxonomy): domain Eukaryota; kingdom Metazoa; phylum Chordata; class Actinopteri; order Cypriniformes; family Leuciscidae; genus Chrosomus; species Chrosomus eos. The sequence goes on along the minus strand of CM070824.1, from coordinate 37,225,370 downwards.
ACAGCATGCCAACTGAGTCGATGATTAAAACAGCAGTATATGACATTCATTTGGAAATATAGCATTTCATACTAGACCAACCCTTTCAGGGTGATAAATAGTATGTGCATAAGAAGTAAAAATCAACCACTGACTCAAAGGGGGCTCCAGGCTTTCACTGTGTCATACGCTATTTTTCTGAGCTCTAACATTTCAAGCACATACATGAGTGATTAGAACACTAGAACACTAGGCTTACACCAAAACGTCTGTCCATCTCCAGACAGACCCTTCAACATTAAGAACAACTGAGAATAGGTTTTCTTTTTGAAATAGTGATGATATAGTGAATTCAATGTGAGTGTGTTCTGCCACCCTCTAGTGGCAGTGGAAATCGGATCGCTGAAAGAACAATGTGACAAGACACATTTCCATCTTAGGCCTGCCAGCAAGAATCATTGATAAAAAATCACAGTACTCTAATTAATTATGCATCATGTTGCCTAGTTATATAATCACTCCTTTGCTCACTAATCATTTGCACTATGTGTAACATTTCCACAGGGGATATTAACATCCCATGACTTAATAAACAGACCTAGATTTAGAAACACAAGTTTTCAAATATAACTCAATATCTAACACAGTAAGGTCAGTGAGGTCAAATCCATTTCATTTTTTCCACATTAGACTTACATTTATTTTAATGTATCCCCTCCCTTTTCCCCCACAGAGATTTTTCAGTTGTCATGTCATTTGGCAGAGATGCAAAGCAAACCATGCACGGTCTGAAACGCAGGGAATGCTAGTTAGCCTCCTACTGTTAGGGGTGTCTAAGCATGGTAAAAAATGTTTATTTAGGTAACCTTAAAAATGAGCTTCACAAGGTCTAAATTAACATCTAAATGAACTGTTTACTGTTAATTTTTAAAGTACATAGTCCATAAAATCAATTCAATGTAGTGTCCTACTGTATTTTTTGCAGATATTGAAAAAAGAAGGGGAGAATCTAGCAAATAACCAGCCAAAATGTTCTATTTCTATTTAGAGAAAACAGCACGTTGTGCAATCTGGCTTCGACAGTGACCAAGAACCTCAACGTCTGAGGAAAAGACACTCCAGCCTGACCTCCTGTCTGACACCAGTACATAGCTGGGGTGTTGTAAGGTCAGGGGGCAAGGCCTTAAATGGCGAATTAGTTTATTGACACAATAAGACCTGACAGTTTATTAGATAGCCTTTTGGCACATTAGCCGCCCTTCATTGTCTCATCTGTACAGCTCCTAAGGGGAACCTAGGAGTGATCTTATAACATCTCAATAAGAGCCCCGGGCCAGTAGATTGAACCCTCACACTATCTATATTCTAAGGTGAGAACGGTGTTACGGGCTCTGACAGAACAGTGCCACATGTCAGATCCCATATCATTTTCAACAGCTTCTTAACATGGCAGGTTCTGTTTTCATAGAGCTGTAAAACACACCACTGACATTTAAGGGTCAATTTGTTTCTGAGCGAGCTTATTTGATGAAAGATAGATAGAGCTGAGTGCTTCCATTGTTCCTGTATCTCACATGGTAGAGCATGGCGCTAGCAATACCAAGGTTGTGGGTTTGATTCCAGAAAACTCTAGTAAGAAAAACGTATACTAATTTTCTTTGGATAAAAGTGTCTGATAAAAGTGGAAATGTTACATATTGTATAATAGTTTCAAAAGCATGATCTAGCCTATACTGTATTATGAATGGAAATGTCATACCTATACATTTAATCTTATCTATATATTCCTACTAAATTGTACATTAATGTGACTACTTTTATAATGCTTCATATCTGTAAATATATAATATATATAATTCATTATATAATCAATTAATAAAAGTATCTAATGTTCACCAAGGCTGCATTTATTTTATCTGAAATACAGTAAAAACAGTTATATTGTGAAATATTACAAATTAAAATACCTGTTTTTTTTTTGAAAACGTATTTAATTACTGTGATGGCAAAAGTGAATATTCAGCAGCCCTTACTTCAGTCTTCAGTGTCACACGATTCTTCAGAAATCCTTCTAATATGGTAATTTAGAGCTCAAACTTTAAAAATAGCATTTATTTGAAACAAAACAATACATTTTTGCATTACAATTTTTTTTGTAATGTAAAAAAAATGAATGCATCCTTGCTGAATAATAGTATTCTTACTCTAAATCTTACTGAGCCCAAATATTTGAAAGGTAGTGTAAATATAAAGTGGTTTATATTGTTCATATAGTGTTTTAAAGATGCAGTTGGTTCTCTAACCTGCTGTTCCAGGTTGCTGGGATCCAGAAAGGTGACTAGATCTATGGAGAGGTGTCCCATGATGAAGCGCTGCTGACAGGCCTGACCTATACTATTGCAGATAGTGTGCAGGACGTCCGGGCAGATGGAGGACTGGGGTACAGTGCAGCCCACCACTTCCAACCCACTGGGCCCACGCAGTTGATCTCCACAGGACAGCATTGCACATCTCCACCCGGCTCCACCAGAAGATCCACCGTCAGACATGTCACACTATCCGAAGGAGGGAAGGCTTCTATCACTCCACCTGAGGAAGGAGATGGATACACTCTCAAAAATAAAGGTTCTTCATGGAACCACAGATGCCAATAAAGAACCTTTAGCATCAGTGGAAACTTTCCATGGCACAAAAGGTTCTTTATAGTGGAAAAAAAGGTTCTTTAGATTATTAAAATGTTCTTCACACTAAAGGTGCTTCCCAATTTGCACTATTCTATGCCATTGAGTAATGTGTTCACACCGAAAATTCCAAAGAGAAAAGGTGCACTTTTGAATACCCGGATGATGAATGTAATTAACCAAAAAAAGGTGTTGGAATGTAAGAGTGTACAAAGAAAAAGAGAAAGTGTACCAAGGAAGATCTGACAGGTTAGAGGTACTTTGCAAACTTGCCTTCCCTGAGGAAGTGTTCTAAGAAAGAGGTCCATGTAGAATAGCAGGATGTGTTGGCCGGCCGGGCATATGACGCCAGAAGATGAGGAACTTCCTCTAAGAACTTGATCATCACCGGCTCCTGCAGCAAAAATAAAAGATAAAAGCACAGTCGGTCATACTGAAAATCTTCTAAGCTCCAAAAGAGCGATCTAAATAAAACTAATATCTCAACCTTCACAATTTCTGACCATGGTGTCTGGGTCTGATGTAAAAAAAAATTATATCACTACATAGTGTCGATACCCCTGATGAAGCAGTAACTACTGAAGTGTGTCTTAATTTGACATGCCTTACAAAAGCACAGAAGGTGGTTGTGTATGGGGTGGGGGACATTGATTGACAGCCCATTGCCATGGCATCACAGTAGTCTAATAGCTTTAACTGAAGGCAATAGTAACTGCACCTGTCCCCAATAAGAACTGACACATGCTGGCAGATAAATACCTATGCAAGCCAATCGATCAAGCGATCAATCAGGGTCTGTTTCCGATCAATACAGCCCTTGTTTCTGTAACTAGAAAACACCATAATGGCTTTGACACTTAATTATGTTGTTAATTGCAATGTTTGACTTTCCATGAGTGCCTCTTAAAACCTGTTGGTTAGTAGGAGAAAGAATTTCACCTTAAGGACCTCTCAAAACTGAGAAGAATGGGCAGCCACCACAAGCACATTAAGTACATAATTTATGCGTTTACGTCAATGAGATGTATAGAAAACAGTTTTTACTTAAGCACAACATTTTGGTGGGAAACTATTTAATGAAATATCCTTTTTTTTCCGCATATAATAGGTCAATAGGTCCTGTTTTACAACCTTGAGAAGTGCAAGTTATGCTCTAGAAGATTTTTTCAATATCCATTAAGTCTTTATCCTTTTCAAGTACATGTATCATATTCAAACATATGTCACCACTGACATCACTGAAGAAGTTTCAAGATGTGGAGATACGTTGCTGTTGATATTCAAGTCATGAAACAGCCATCATCATATTCAAGTACCAGAAGAGCCAGGGTCAATCGCTGCGCAGTGATTTCACCCCCGACACAAGCCATAAAGCACACAATGGTGCGGCAAAAAGTGTAAGGAAACGGCCTTCGTTCCCCGCGAAAGAGCAGGCGCGCTCTGAGAATTTGCCAATGCACTTCACACAAACAGCGGGGAGGGAAGGAAAGCGAGAGGGAATAATTTTTGCCATTCTTTATTTGGACTTAAACTGCGAACTGTACTGTGAGAGAGGATTCGGGCCTTGCTTGGCTTCCACATAAAGATGAGCTATTTGAAACTATATAAATAAAATAAATGTCTCCTGTGTGCTTTGATTGCTGTTTGATCTCTACATTAGAAAGAGCGACATTGCAGTTGCAAGCATATTCAACAGCATACCTCCTAAGACGGATATGGGGCTTTTTCTTATATATATTCCTCAAAGGGATATTTCACTTGAAAATGAGCACTCTGCCATAATCTATACATTTTCTTTGTTATTTGTTCTGTGGAACAAAAAAGTAGATATTTTGAAAAATGTCTCGCTGTTTTTGGTCCACACAATGACATACAGTTGGGTTCAATGTTGTTTTGGACCCCATTGACTTTCATTATATGAACAAAAACAAGTGAAACATTCTTCAAATATTTTCTTTGTGTGTGTGTGTGTGTGTTTTTTTTTGTCTTTTTTTTCAGTAAGCCATCTGATATAACTTTCATATACATCAGATGTTAGACATACAAATATAAAATAATGATATCAGGTAAATGGACATTTTGAATGGGTTTGAAAATAAAGCCTGCTATTATATGGACATATTTGCGGATTACTTCCCAAACGCAACATTAACCAAAGGGGAATACAGAAGTGTTGTTACATTCAATATCTAATAAAATAAACACGATACAACACGTAATCCCACATGCATTGAATAAAATAAGTAGGAGACAATCTGTCTATCTGTTGATGCTATTAGTATAATGCTCCCTCGTGTCTAATGACCCATGTACTGGCAGAACGTGCATGTTTGTAATGTGTAAAGTGTTGCGTGTACGGGTCCACCCAGCCGTTGAATAGAGTGAGATCCGCATGTCTTTAACCCATCTTCTCTGAATAGCTGATAGGCTCGCCCCAGGCTGAAACACCCCTCTGGCTTTGGGCCTCCTAAACAAACTGCAAAGAATCACACAGTCTTTCTTCACACTGCCTCTAGGTCTGTTTTCACACTATCTCTGTGGCTGTTCCTCTATAGGGCCACATGGGTTCTTGTATTCTTCCCCTTGCATTAGAAGAGGCTCCTTACAGAATCAATAATTAAACAATGTGCACACAGTAAATAGGGTAAATAGAGGGGGAGCTCACCATAGACCCGGGCTTGACGGGGAAATTAAAGGATGCATTATACTAAAAACAGCTCCCTAGAGAAGCAAAATAGCATTTAAACTCCTATGACTCCTATAAATAAAGCCAAACGCAAAACTTATGTGAAGCCACTGAGCACTGATAATTGTGTTCTGATAATTACAAAATCATTATAATATTTTTTCTCAGAGCATAGTGGCCCTTCAAATGCATGTTTTAAAAATTTAATTGCAAATATGCAGCAGACATCATACATACAAATCGTCTTGTACTTAAAGAACAAAAGGCAATGTTTACCCTTTATTACCCACTGCAATTAAAACATTACACTGATAAATCTGCTCTACAATATTTCCGCATTTGTTGCTGAATTTATTAGCTTGAGTAATAAAGTGCAATGAGCATGACAAAAAGATAAATAAAACGAATGACATGCAAATATGCAACCGTAAACAGAACAGTGAGCATTTAGCAAAATTCAGTTATGAGGGGTGCTGCAGAATGGCAAAATTGCCACTAAAAGAGTGAATACAGATTTGTAGAAAATGAATGACACTCTGAAATAACCTCTGTGCTCTCCATTCTGTTAGCAGAGCTTGCCATTGATTAAAAAGGTTGAAGAGGTAGAATAAAGGCCCATACTGGCTTCCATATGGCCCAGAAGCCCTAAGGGTGCAGGCCAGCTCATCAGGCCCCAGCTCCCTCTCCTCTCACTGGGACCCCAGCTGGTGAAGAGCCCCCATTTAAAGCTCCTTCACCGCCATCACCATAATGGAGCTTGGCTGGCCTCAACCGCTTACCTCTGTAATTAACAGCGCCAATGCCACTACAATTACAGCCCCAGATTCCTCTCTCGGCCACAGTGTAAATTAGGGACTGAGCTAATAGCTTGGAGGTTGGACACGTGGCCTCGTATTGCCCTCGGGATAGAAGGTTACAATAAAAGGCTGGAATAAAAAAAAAAGCTAGGTCTGATTTTGCACACAGCATCGCATGATGATACCTGTAATTAGTTTATACAAAGCTCATGGTGTAATGGCAAAACACTGTATTTAAATCAAGGGCCAAATTGTAAGCCTATAATGCAGGAGAGGGTTATGAACATGATTACAGGCGGATAAAACTGATGTGTTTTAAAAAACAGAACAGAGTGTTGAATACATCACATTTGAATTATAATACATAAATATGCTAAAATTCTAATGACTCACTAATAATTTCCCACGTATTTGAGTCATAAGCACTCTCATGGCATCAAAGTTTGGCCTTGGTCAATAATGACAGGCTTGCCATTGAGACAAGGGTGCATTTTGTACAGAATATAAATATAAAAAACAGGCAAAGCGGAAATTCTAATGAACAACGCTTGTGACTGAAGTGTAGCTGCATTTGCAAAATAAAAGAAATGGCACATTTCATTTTGCATTTAAAAAAACAAGCCACTTGATACTTCTAAATTGCTACTGTTGCACAATAGGCACACAATCATGCAGACTGTGCATTTGAATGGTCTGCGTTTAGGACAAATCAGAACAAATGTTCTCAACAGATTTATTTTATTCATTTTAAAGGCAAAATCACTGGCATCTAGCCTGCCTTACCAAAACTTTGTTTTTTTGTGAAATGATTAGTAATATCACTATTGTATTAAGGTTTTATTAAACATATATTTTAGAACTAAAAATTGTTCAAGGAACTAATATTCAATTTAAATGAAATGTAAAAAAAGATCAAATATGATGTGCATAAATTATTCTGATAACTATAATTAAATGAAACACAATTAAAATAATGAATAATAATACAATATAAATATTAAAATGTATTCTTTCTCAACAACAAAAAATAATCCAATCGTATAAGTGAAGGTTATTTAAAGTTTAAAAAAGCAGTCCTACCCTTATTTGAGGAAGTGACGTTCTCCACTGTTTAGGCCCGTGGCGGATAAACTCCTGCTGTGCCCATGGGCGGCATTTTAGGTAGCTGACATCACAATAAGCCGTTCCCCGTCCACCCACTTCGCTATCTATCTTGAAGAGCCATCGTTGGACTTCCATGTGTTCTGTCATCAACTGGGACAGACCTTCATAAAGCTTGGAGAGAGACATATGAATTACTCTTAATATTATATCATAGATGGACAGACAGATGGCCATATGGTTCACTGACCTGCTCCAGGGTGTATATATCCCACTTTCCCGGAGGCACATCGACTCCTGCGCTACTGAAGATCCTTCTTCCTCCAGATTTAGTGCCGTATAGCTGGGCCACCGCAGGCTCTGTGCCCAGAAGTGGAACTTCGAGCTCATCTGCCACAGCCAGGTCATCAATGTGGGTGACACCGCCAATCATGTAGGCCTGCTTCCCCTGGATCAAATTCTTGATGCGCTTTAGTGTTCGTGGGCTGTACTTCAGGAGCGAAGCTAGACACATGTTTCTGGTCTGAAAGAGGGATATAATCCACTGTTCTGAGTCAATTTGAAGAGCACAAAAGCTGCAGAATTACTGCTGTATAAGCTCTAATAAAGAGAATACATTATGAAAATACATTTGCATTATGTATATTTCCCCCACGAAGGTGAAATCTCAGAGATCTTTGTGTACATAAATAACTGTCCTTTCCACTATAGCTCTAAGGTCTTACCCCTCCCTTTGTCTATGGCTGTAATTTATGAACACGCGCAAACACATTGGGCCCATTACGTGCAGCCGGAGGGGTCATGACCTCTCCTGTACTCCAACACGTTAAATTGATAAAGGAGAGTCAGGGGAGGGCCGTAAACCTCTGCAGCCTCTTGTCTTTACTATGTGCTTAGTGATGGGCTCTGTGGGGAAAGCACTAATTACTCCACATCTGTATGTTTGATCCAAGCAGAATTGTCCCGTCTGTCATTGGCATGCCACGCTGGCAGCAACGACTAACAGAGATTTATCCTGCTGACACGTCTGGCAGAGTTTACACACAGAGAGGAATCGACAGGGAAGAGGCAGCGCGTGCCACTCGTGCATTATGCGGCAATAAATAAATAACGTGTTGTGTTGCACGTGCAGTCAGTCAGGCCTACAATAATTGTAGAAACAAATGTGTAGTGTTGATCTATTCTATCTATCTATCTATCTATCTATCTATCTATCTATCTATCTATCTATCTATCTATCTATCTATCTATCTATCTATCTATCTATATTGCTATCTTGCTATCTTGCTTACTGCTCCGCGCTTTGCTCTATCGCTTTTATTTTTTTATTGCTCTATCGTGTTTATATTTTCATATTTTATTTCCTTTTATCACCTAATTTTAACTTCAGCAAATCAGCACAGTGCTCAAACGCTTGATTACTAGAAAAAAGCAGAATCCTTTTCTCCGACCAGCCTCCCACTGAAAGCTAACAATCCGGGGAAGAGAAAACACAACTGCCTACATTCATAAGGATAAGAGAAAATGCCTCTTCTGGAATCTACTTGCTGCACTAACTGCCAGAGACTTTTACAAAGGATTGCAGTTCTTGAAACAAAGTTACTTATGGGACCACCAAACCAGACGGAACACACAACAGAGCTTCATCATGGACGCCCTCAGCATACAGCTGGTGAGTCCCATGAATCTAGTGCTCCAATACAGGCCATACTAAGTGTAGAGAAACAAGCCGATCGACTTACAAATCGATGGCACAAACAGGGAGCGAGACCCAAAGGCACTCGAGACATCAGATTGTCACGAGCATCACACATTGCCGCAGTAGCATCCTCTACCCCAGATACGGCTCTGACAAGGATTGCAAACACTGATCTCCTACCACCGCCTATACATCTTGAGAACAGATTTGAAGTAATAATGAATGAGGAATCCCTAAATGTGATGAATGTGATCGAACACAGACTGAATCAGCCAGTAGCTAACACTGTTAACGGGCGCTCAAGGTCGAGCAGACAGCGGCACTCAGCTCAGAGCACAGCCGAGCCCAGGACTCTGATAGTGGGTGACTCCATAATCAGAAACATTATTAGCAGGGACACAACTACATGCTGCCTTCAACAAGCAACAACTTCTGATGTAAATAGGGAACTTCAGAACATTCTGATGAAACATAAGACTGCAAATCGACTCATTGTTCATGTGGGGAAGAATGATATTCATAAAGGGCAGTCAGAACTCCTTAAGAAGGATTTCAATGAACTTTTTGAAACACTTGAAAGACTGAAAGTTCAGACATTCATCAGTGGACCACTACCAGCAAGAGGAACAAACAGGTTTTCACGGTTGCTTGGGCTTAACACATGGCTGCAAAAAACCTGCAATATAAAAGGAGTGAACTTCATTGACAACTTCAATCTTTTCTGGAGTCAGAGGCAACTGTTTCAACAGGATGGGCTCCACCCAAACAAACTTGGTTCAAGAGTGCTAAAGGACAATATCTCCTTCTCAATCCATCATCCTTCTGCAGTGTGTGCCAATCCACTCAACCTGAATGGCACACACACACCTGGACATAGTATGAATGACCACAGGACTTCACTTCTACACCTGAATGGACATGCGGCTGACACATCACACAAGGACTATGATAACACCAGTCAGCCACAACAACCTCTGCTCACGGACACAATCTCAGCTGAGTCCTGCCCACAGAGCTCACCACAGACAGACTGTGACATACTAGAACTGCTAGAAGATTCAGCACCCAAGGACGACTTTCTGGAAAACAGCCAGGAAATCCAGGACAGCATATTACAGCCTCCGATAACACCAGAGCAAAACCCGGGTTCACCAGACACGTTATCCCTCTCTCCAGCAACTCCACTTCTGTGCTTCTCGGAGAAAATGGAACAACTGGTGTATGCTGGAACCAAACTATCCCACTCTTTTGCAAGCCCCCAGATGTCACCCAAAAAACGGCAGGCCCCACAACCACCAAAGCCTGCAGGCCCAGCTCGCCCTCCCCCTCCTCCTGTGAGAGCTCTTCGGCCTCTGCCACAGCGCCAGGGCTCACACCCTCTTCCAGCAGCTCGCTGTGTACCAAAAACAACTGATACCAGCTCTCAGTGATATGTGTCGGGTCCCCGCTATGATAACAGTAACATTCTTAAATGTTTACAAAACAAGCGGGAACCCAGTGTGCCTGAATCTTTCTCTATTGCTGTTCAATTACATGATAGAAGGTCTAAGGCCTTCAAAAGCCATACAGCAAACCCATCTAATTTGGTGCCTATTACACGCCAAACTAAGATCGCTGTGGGGACAAAAAGTAAGATTGTTAAGTTTTAAACATCCGCTCACTTAAAAATAAATCACTTCTAGTCAACGACTTAATAACCACATACAACCTGGGGCCAGTTGCATAAACTTAGCCACTATGTTAAGACTGTGTCTTAATAACTAATTTACCCAACTAGAAATTAGTCAAGAGGTAATCACTCTTACTTTTCTGATTCAAATTAGACTGATCTATCTTTTTATGTAACTGACTTTAAAAAGTTAGCACCAGTCTTGAAGAAAATAATGTGATGACTAACTTTTAAGACTAGTCTAAGCAGTTTATGCAACCGGCCCCTGGACTTTATGTTGCTAAATGAAACTTGGCTAGAAGACAGCTGCAGTGCAACAGTCCTCAATGAAACATCCCCTCCTAACTTTACTTTTATGAGTGTTTGCAGAACGGGTAAGAGAGGCGGGGGTTTAGCTGCTCTTTTTAAAGATGTCTATCAATGTAAGCAAATATCATTTAGGAATTACCTGTCTTTCGAATATCTGGGTATTGTGTTAAAAGGTGCTCCACGTATTTTACTTATCATTGTTTACAGGCCTCCAAAATACTCTCCAGCCTTTGCTGAGGACTTTACAGAACTGTTATCAACAATTTCCTCTGAGTTAGACTGTTTTGCCATTGCTGGAGATTTTAACATTCACATATATAATGCAGAAACCAATATGGCAAAAGAAATCAAATCTGTTTTAAAAACTTTTGATCTGACTCAGCATGTACATGGACCCACACATAATCGTGGACACACTCTAGATCTACTTATCAGTAAGGGTCTAAACATCTCATCGATTGTTATTAAGGATGTAGCACTGTCTGATCATTTCTGTATTTTCTTTGATATTTTGATCTCTCCTGCCATTGAAGCTAGGTCTGTCACGTTTTGATGTGTTTAAGTTCTGTTTTGTGATCTTGGTTTCCCCTGTCTTTGTGGTTTTTGGTTTAGTCCTGTTAAGTTTTCCCGCTCCTCGTTTGTGTTCAGTCTCATCACCTGTGTTCAGTTAATTATCCAATCATTTCAAGTGTATTTAAGCCCTGTGTTTTCTCCCAGTGTTGGTCGATCGTCGTCCATGTGTGGTTGTGTGTAAATCCTGATTTCCTGGAGTTTGGTTCTTGTTTCATTTTTGGAAGTTTCATTTTGTTTATTAAACCTATTATATGGAAATTCCGTGTCCTCGTCTTCAGCACCTGCACAAACCCTGACAGAACGATCGACCGTACAATAATAAAAACGAAGATGAGCCAGAGGAGATGTCACCGGAGGAAAAAGGTGAAACAAATCAACACACCTATCCTCTTCCAAGAGGAGCGCTCTCTAGAAGAGTATGCGGGGCTGTATCTAGAGTTCTATGATGATGTGACTCAGGATGAGGAGGAACTGAAACAGAGTTTCTGGGGTGGTCTGAGGGACCCGTTATCCCAGATAATTCTTGTGAAGGACCTCCATCTATCCTTCCTGGAGTTCGTGGATCACACGCTGTGGGCGTGTGGATCCAACTACGTCGTGGAGGATCTCCCACTCCAACCCGTTCCACACCAAGTAGAGCCTGAGCCCGTCGCATGCCCGCCAGAGCCTGAGCCCATCACCTGCACGCCAACGCCTGAGCCCATCACCTGCACGCTCACACCAGAGCCCATCGTCTGCCCACCAGAGCCTGCACACCGCATCAGCCCTGCCGCCAGATCGGTCCCTGGACTTCCCCGGCTGATATCCGGTATGACTGATCCCCCACTGATATCGGTGCGACTGGCCAAAAAGAAGGCTCCCAAGGCTGGGGTTCACGTCAGCCACATCCAGCCAGATCCTGAGCCCGTCGCCTGCCCGCCTGAGCCCGTCACCTGCCCGCCAGAGCCTGAGCCCGTCGCCTGCCCGCCAGAGCCTGAGCCCAGCCCCAAGCTCTCTGATTTGCTGGCCCCGTCCAGTTCCGAGTCCCTTGAAATGCTGGTTCCGTCCAGTTCCGAGTCCCTTGATTTGCTGGCCCCGTCCAGTTCCGAGTCCCTTGAAATGCTGGTCCCGTCCAGTTCCGAGTCCCATGTTGACCCAGAGCCAGAGCCCGTTGACCCAGAGCCAGAGCCAGAGCCCGTTGACCCAGAGCCAGAGCCCGTTGACCCAGAGCCAGAGCCCGTTGACCCAGAGCCAGAGCCCGTTGACCCAGAGCCAGAGCCCGTTGACCCAGAGCCAGAGCCCGTTGACCCAGAGCCAGAGCCCGTTGACCCAGAGCCAGAGCCCGTTGACCCAGAGCCAGAGCCCGTTGACCCAGAGCCAGAGCCAGAGCCCGTTGACCCAGAGCCAGAGCCCGTTGACCCAGACCCAGAGCCAGAGCCCGTTGACCCAGAGCCAGAGCCAGAGCCAGAGCCCGTTGACCCAGAGCCAGAGCCCATTGACCCAGCGCCAGAGCCAGAGCCCGTTGACCCAGAGCCAGACCCAGAGCCCGTTGACCCAGACCCAGAGCCCGTTGACCCAGAACCCGTTGACCCAGCGCCCGTTGATGTCAAGTCAGTTCCCGATCATGAGCCTGTCCTCCCCAAGAAAATTTTGGGGGGCGCCATACGCCTTCGCCGTGGCCGGCCAAAGATCCACGGAGGCCCGAAAAGATAACACCGCCATGGCCACCTGAAGGGTCTTCACCGCCATGGCCACCTGAAGGGTCTGCACCGCCATGGCCACCTGAAGGGTCTGCACCGCCATGGCCACCTGAAGGGTCTGCACCACCACGGCCACCTGAAGGGTCTTCACCGCCGTGGCCACCTGAAGAGCCAGCACCGCCCTGGACGCCCGAGGGTCCCACAGCTCCGCCTTGGTCACGACCACAGCCTGCTCCGTCGTGGCCACGCCCACAGCCTGCTCCGCCTTGGCCACGCTCACAGCCTGCTCCGCCTTGGCCACGCCCACAGCCTGCTCCGCCTTGGTCACGCCCACAGCCTGCACCGTCGTGGCCACGCCCACAGCCTGCACCGCCGTGGCCACGCCCACAGCCTGCACCGCCGTGGCCACGCCCACAGCCTGCTCCGCCCTGGAGGCTTCCTGGACCTACACCATGCCCTCGTCAGCCTCCAGGGTGCCCACCCTCCCACCCCTTTGGATGTTATACGGCGCGAGGACGCGCCTTCGGGGAGGGGGAGGTACTGTCACGTTTTGATGTGTTTAAGTTCTGTTTTGTGATCTTGGTTTCCCCTGTCTTTGTGGTTTTTGGTTTAGTCCTGTTAAGTTTTCCCCCTCCTCGTTTGTGTTCAGTCTCATCACCTGTGTTCAGTTAATTATCCAATCATTTCAAGTGTATTTAAGCCCTGTGTTTTCTCCCAGTGTTGGTCGATCGTCGTCCATGTGTGGTTGTGTGTAAATCCTGATTTCCTGGAGTTTGGTTCTTGTTTCATTTTTGGAAGTTTCATTTTGTTTATTAAACCTATTATATGGAAATTCCGTGTCCTCGTCTTCAGCACCTGCACAAACCCTGACAAGGTCTGTGTCTGTCAAGAAGAGATGCTTAAATGAGAACACAAGTGTGCTATTTATGAAGGCTATATCTTTAAAACCAAGCATATCTGCTGACTCTGTTGATTTTCTCCTTGAATATTTTAACTTAAAAATTAAAAGTGTAATTGATGATATTGCTCCTGTGAAAGTCAGGAAGAATAGTGGTAGACAAAAAGCACCTTGGAGAAACTCAACAGCAGTGCAAAATATGAAAAGACAATGCAGAAGAGCAGAGCGCATGTGGCGGAAGACAAAACTTGTAGTCCATTATAACATCTACAAAGACAGCATCCATGCTTTTAATATGGAACTAGGCAAAGCTAGACAGACTTTCTTCTCGAATATTATAAACAGCAACTTAAACACTTTTTTTGCTACTGTAGAGAGACTGACAACCCCCCCAAGCCAGATTCCCAGTGAAATGCTCTCAGACATCAAGTGCAGTGAGTTTGCTTCTTTCTTTGAGAAAATCAATAATATTAGAAAGGTGATCAGCTCATCCTTGAGTTGCGCTGGGGTCAGACAGATCCGACCACTACCTGAGAAAGTAGTTACTATGTCTGTTTTCGAAGAAATTGATGGCAAAATTTTGGAAGAAACCGTACAGCACCTTAAAACATCAACCTGCGCCCTTGACGCACTTCCCACATCTTTTTTCAAAAGTGTGTTAAACTGTTTAGAAGCAGATCTTCTAGAAGTGGTAAATGCCTCACTTCTCTCTGGGAGTTTTCCAAACTCCCTGAAAAATGCAGTTGTCAAGCCCCTCCTGAAAAAGAGCAATCTTGATAAGACCATATTAAGCAATTATAGACCGATCTCAAATCTTCCTTTCATAGGCAAGATTATTGAAAAAGTTGTCTTCAATCAGCTGAACAAATTCTTAAGCTTGAATGGATACTTTGACAATTTTCAATCTTGTTTCCGATCGCATCACAGCACAGAGACAGCTCTCGTAAAGATAATAAACGATATTCGCTTAAATACTGATACAGGCAAATTATCAGTGCTGGTACTACTCGACCTCAGTGCTGCATTTGACACTGTCGATCACGACATACTTCTTGACAGGCTGGAAAACTGGGTGGGGCTTTCTGGGATAGTCCTAAAATGGTTCAGGTCATACTTAGAAGGGAGAGGTTATTATGTGAGTATAGGAGACCATAAGTCTGAGTGGACATCGATGTCATGCGGAGTCCCCCAGGGCTCAATTCTTGCGCCACTCCTATTCAACCTGTATATGCTCCCAATGAGCCAAATAATGAGAAAGAACCAAATCTCTTACCACAGCTATGCAGACGACACACAGCTCTACTTAGCCCTATCGCCTAACGATTACAGCCCCATTGACTCCCTGTGCCAATGCATTGATGAAGTAAATGGTTGGATGTGCCAAAACTTTCTTCAGTTAAACAAAGACAAAACTGAAGTCATTGCGTTTGGAAACAAAGATGAAGTTCTCAAGGTGAATGCATACCTTCCCTCTAGGGGTCTAACAACTAAAAATCAAGTCAGAAATCTTGGTGTGTCTCTAGAGTCAGACCTTAGTTTCAGTAGTCATGTCAAAGCAATTACTAAATCAGCATACTATCATCTGAAAAATATTTCAAGAATTAGATGCTTTGTTTCCAGTCAAGACTTAGAGAAACTTGTGCATGCTTTCATCACCAGCAAGGTGTATTATTGTAATGGACTCCTCACTGGCCTTCCCAAAAAGACCATAAGACAGTTGCAGCTCATACAGAACGCTGCTGCCAGGATTCTGAGCAGAACCAGAAAATATGAACATATCACACCAGTCCTCAGGTCTTTACACTGGCTCCCAGTTACATTTAGGATTGATTTTAAAGTATTATTACTGGTATATAAATCATTCAATGGGCTAGGACCTCAATATATTGCAGATATGCTCACTGAATATAAACCCAACAGATCACTCAGATCATTAGGATCACATCAGCTAGAAATACCAAGGGTTCACTCTAAGCAAGGAGAGTCTGCTTTTAGCTATTATGCCAGCCGCAGCTGGAACCAGCTTCCAGAAGAGATCAGATGTGCTCCTACAGTAGTCACATTCAAAACACATCTGTTTAGCTATGCATTTACTGAATGAGCATTGTGCCACTGTTCGTCCGACTGTTTTTACTGTACTTTATTTTTTTTTAGAATTTTTTAATTATTCTTATTTGTTTTGATTATTTTATTTTCTCCTATGTAAAGGAGAAAATATCGGTGCGGAGCTCTCCAGTTATCGGTGCGGAGCTCTCCAGTTATTGTGTTGTTTTTGTTTGTTTGTCCTGTGTTTAGTCATTATTTTCCTATCAGCTTCACCAAAGACGAACTACTGGACATTAGGAAACACACACCAGATAACTTTTCTACAGTTTTTGATAATTCAGACGTTTTGCTGGACATTCTCGTCGGAGGGGCAGCGCTGTTGTTCAAACGCGCGCTCAAACGCAAACGAGGAAAGCGAGCGGGCGCGCTGGTGAAACTCCTGCGAGCGCGGCCTGCGCACTGCACTCCCTAGTATTCATCTTGCGAATCTCCGATCCCTTCCTAACAAAATGGACGAACTTCTCCTCCTCACCCGGATTAACAAGGATTTTTTAAACTCTGCTGCTCTGTGCTTCACTGAAACCTGGCTAAGTGAAGCCATACCGGACAACGCAATACATCTGCCGGGCTTCCAGCTGTTCCGAGCGGATCGCATCGCGGAGCTAACGGGGAAGACGAGAGGTGGTGGATTGTGTTTCTACATTAACGAAAGTTGGTGTTCAGATGTAACAACACTGAAGAAGATGTGCTCTCCTAATTTAGAGGCGATCTTCATAAACTGTAAACCTTTCTACTCGCCACGGGAGTTTTCCTCTTTCATTCTCGTGAATGTTTACATCCCTCCAGACGCGTGCGTGAGCGCGGCACTACAACAGCTGGCTGAACAAATAGCCGAAACGGAACAAAGGTACCCAGACTCTCTTTTAATAATTCTAGGGGATTTTAACAAAGCAAATCTTTCCCGTGAACTTCCAAAATACAGACAGCACGTTACATGTCCCACAAGAGACAGTAATATACTGGACCACTGTTACACCACAATAAAGAATGCGTATCACTCCGTTCCACGAGCAGCTTTGGGGCTCTCTGATCACTGTTTGGTTCATCTTATACCGACCTACAGGCAGAAACTGAAATCAGCTAAACCTGTAATAAGGACTGTAAAAAGATGGACTAATGAAGCAGAGCAGGATCTACAGGCCTGCTTCGATTGCACTGATTGGACTGTTTTTGAAGCTGCTACCAACGATCTGGATGAGCTCACAGATACTGTTACATCATATATCAGTTTCTGTGAGGATACATGCATTCCTACCAGGACATTCTTATCATTCACCAATGATAAACCATGGTTTACTGGGAAACTCAAACAGCTTCGTCATGCCAAAGAGGATGCTCACAAAAGTGGGGATAAAATCTTGTATAACTATGCCAAGAACAGACTGACAAAGGAGATCAGAGTTGCTAAAAGAGCCTACTCTGAAAAGCTGAAAAACCAGTTTTCATCCAACGACCCATCATCAGTCTGGAATGGCCTGAAGAACATCACCAATTACAAGTCACCATCCTCCCGATCTGTGGACAATCCACACCTGGCTGATGATTTAAACTCATTTTACTGCAGGTTTGAAAAGCCCTCATTCACACCTCTCACCGGCTCTGACCTGCAGTTCACACATCCACCATCACCTCCTACACCCCCTCCTCTCCCCCCTCCTGCCATCCAACCTGAGCTTAAGGTCTGTGTGGAGGACGTGAGCCGAGTCTTCAAAAAACAGAAGACTAGGAAAGCCTCAGGCCCAGACGGCATCTCGTCTGCTTGTCTAAAAGCCTGCGCTGACCAACTGGCCCCGGTCTTCACGCAGATCTTCAACAGATCATTGGAGCAATGTGAAGTTCCCTGCTGCTTCAAACGCTCCACTATCATTCCGGTCCCCAAAAAAACCAAAATCACTGGACTTAATGACTACAGACCTGTCGCTCTCACGTCCGTGGTCATGAAGTCGTTTGAAAGACTGGTGTTGGCCCACCTGAAGGACATCACTGGACCCCTGCTGGATCCTTTTCAGTTTGCTTACAGAGCAAACAGGTCTGTGGATGATGCAGTCAACATGGGACTGCATTATATCCTGCAACATCTCGACAGACCTGGGACTTATGCAAGGATCCTCTTTGTGGACTTCAGTTCGGCCTTCAATACCATCATGCCTGATCTACTCACAGACAAACTGACCCAGCTCTCCATTCCATCCTCGATCTGTCAGTGGATCTCCAGCTTCCTGACGGACCGGCAGCAGCTCGTGAGACTGGTGAAACACACATCCAGGACTCTCACCACCAGCACTGGCGCCCCCCAAGGGTGCGTTCTCTCCCCACTGCTCTTCTCCCTGTACACTAACGACTGCACTTCTAAAGACCCCACTGTCAAGCTCCTGAAATTTGCAGACGACACCACTGTCATCGGTCTCATCCGAAACGGTGACGAGTCTGCTTACAGACTGGAGGTTGAACAGCTGGCTGTCTGGTGCAGTTATAACAACCTTGAGCTGAACACGCTCAAAACAGTGGAGATGACCGTGGACTTCAGGAGGAACAGCCCAGCACTCCCCCCACTCACCATCATGAACAGCACTGTGGAAGCAGTGGAGTCATTCAGGTTCCTGGGCACTATCATCTCTCAGGACCTGAAGTGGGACAATCACATTGACTCCATTGTGAAAAAGGCCCAGCAGAGACTGTATTTCCTTCGCCAGCTGAGGAAGTTCAACCTGCCACAGGAGCTGCTGATTCAGTTCTACTCAGCCGTCATCGAGTCTGTCCTATGCACTTCCATCACTGTCTGGTTTGGTTCAGCTACCAAATCAGACATCATGAGACTACAGCGGACAGTCCGGACTGCAGAGAGGATCATTGGTGCCCCCCTGCCAACCCTCCAGGACCTGTACTCTTCCAGAGTGAGGAAGAGAGCAGGTAAAATCATCACAGACTCCACTCACCCTGGACACCACCTGTTTGAACTGTTACCGTCAAGACGGAGACTCAGATCACTGGCCACAAGAACATCTCGGCACAGGAACAGTTTCTTCCCACAGGCCATTTCCCTCCTGAACAGTTAACATATCTCCCAAGGCATATGCCTTTAAGTGCAATACCCCCACTGTTTAGTGCAATATCTCCTAAACTCAGGTTATTTATATTTATATTTATTCATACTATTCAAAATACTGTATATGTTCATAATCCGAAAATGTTTATTCTGACTAAACCCAACCGTGGCCTTATATTTTATATTTTATAGTATTTTCATATATATATATATATATATATATTTTTTTTTTTATAATTTTATTTTTAGATTTTGTATTACTGTTTCTTGTTGTATTTGTATCTGTATATGTGACCCTGGACAACAAAAGCAGTCTTATGTGTCCATTTTCTAAAATTGAGATTTATACATCACATGAAAGCTGAATAAATAAGCTTTCCATTGGTGTATGGTTTGTTAAGATAGGACAATATTTGGCCGAGATACAACTATTTGAAATTGAGAATCTGAGGGTGCAAAAAAAATCTAAACATTGAGAAAATCGCCTTTAAAGGTTTCCATTTCTGTTGGTGATTGTGCTGCATCCACTTACAAAAATACAATTTAGATATATTTAAGGTAGGAAATTTACTAAATATCTTCATGGATCATGATCTTTACTTAATATCCTAATGATTTTTGGCATAAAAGAAAAATCGATAATTTTGACCCATACAGTGTTTTGTTGGCTATTGCCACAAATATACCCGTGCTACTTAAGACTGGTTTTGTGATCCAGGGTCACATATGTGCACTGGAAGCTTCAGTACCAAAGAAAATTCCTTGTGTGTGCAAGCACACTTGGCAATAAAGCTCTTTCTGATTCTGATTCTGATTCTAAAGCACTTTGAATTACCATTGTGTATGAAATGTGCTATATAAATAAACTTGCCTTGCCTTGCCTTGCCTATATAATATCAAATGTTTATAAATGTAGAAAAATACTTCTATTAATCCAGAGATCATTGCATTAAAACCTAATCATTCATAGGAGATCTGCTACACAGGGTGCCTCTGTCACCCTCTACAGGTGAGAAATAACACAACAAATTCTTCTATAAAAATGATTTACAAATTTATGTTCACCACCATATTTCAGAAACCACTTTGAGGGGAGACAAAAGGTCTGTGTATGAACACCTAGGTTTGTGTGTGTACCTACTTAACTATATTTTGGGGACAAATATGTTCCCAGAATTGACCAAAACCTAAAAAATCTCCAAAATCCTCCCTTTAGGGACGACCTAATTTGTAAATCTGGTATAAAAATAAAGTAATGAAAGTTTTTTTTAAATGTAAATATGCAGAAGCTTTTGTGACACGGGTAGGTTTAGGGTAGGGTTAGTGTAAGGGGATAGAATATACAGTTTGTACAGTATAAAAACCATTACGTCTATGGGACGTCCACATTTAGATAGCTAAGTGATTGTTTGTGTGTGTGTGTGTGTGTGTGTGTGTGTGTGTGTGTGTGTGTGTGTGTGTGTGTGTGTGTGTGTGTGTGTGTGTGTGTGTGTGTGTGTGTGCGTACGTGTGTGCGTGCGTGCGTGCGTGCGTGTGTGTGTGGCACCGTACTGAAAAATATTCCATTGCTTCTGGCATGAGGATGGTGAAGCGTTTGGCACAGTTGGTCTCAGGCGCAGAAGCGTCACCTAGTTCAATGGCTGTCTGCAGGCCCAGCAGGTGAGTGTAGTACTGGAGAACATCCTCTCCCAGGCACACCGGAGACACGTAGATGACCTCGACATTCTCATCTGTATGTGACACAAACAGTACTGTGTTCATTTCCATGTGTCTTCTGTCAATCCAATTTCATTTGTGGTTTAAATCCTTACCTCTGATGTCACATAGTCGCCCCATTTGGGTATTCTGAAGTACATCAAATCCCCTGTGACTGAGTCGCTGATGCTGGGAATATCCTGTCAAACGAATTAAAATGATTTGAAATGAGATTTTATCAACAAGTTAATGACTCTAGTTTCTAGCAGTCTTTTTGAGGATTTTGAGTGTCCTGACTTAGAATAATCTCTATAATGAAATGATTAAATGTATGCAAACTAACAGAGCGAGGCAATAAAAACAATAGGGTTCAACTTCTTAATTTTCTGAGCTCACACAGGCTTCTCCTCAGCCACCCCCAGTGCAAAAATCACACTCCATCTGCTGGTGATTACAATTCACACTCATCATCATCTCAATAGCCAGTGCAGGTCTCAATGATTTTGACGAATACATTTGTGTTTATTTTTTGCCTTTTCTGCAGGTACACCTAAATACATAAAAATTTTCCCTTAAAAATATTATGTGACCAGGAGCCATCATAACAGATGCAAAGGAATTACCCAATGATGGGACGTGGATAATAGTCCTTTTGGCAAAGGTGATGTGTTTCCAGTTGTCTGCCAGACTCTGTGAATCACAGCAGAGAATAAAAGTGATCAGTGACAGTCAGCACCCACCACCACATGGATTTATCATGTTGTCGGCCCACCGATGGCAGCAAAGTGAGGAAATTATGCTTGTCTTTCTCCCTGGGTCTCATGGAGACAAACCAAGCATAAATCACATTAATTAAATCAGCTAAGTGCATACTTAGAAACATCTTCCCTCTATTAATTCAATTAGCAGGCTACATGAAGCTTTCTGCCAGGGGAAGATTAAGGCTTAATTAAAAGGATGTGAGTGTTTAAAGGGTGGAAACATACACAAGCTTGTGTCTCCTCTCACAATGAGTGACGGTGAGGATAAATGAACATGTGGGCACTAATTAAGAGACATGCAAGATTCATAAAGATGTTACAGGAATGACAGCACAGATGAAACAGCTGTTCTGAGTCTGACAAATAGAAACTTAATCTGAACGTGAGCTTGTGCTATCACAATCACTCTTTGTATAAGCACCTCTGCATTGAAAGTTCAATTCTCTCCAGAGCTATATTGATGAAACGTGTTCTTTACAGGTGTGTACAGTCTGATTTTATACAACACTTTAGCAAACAAAAGTGTCCCAGAGAACTTCTTGTGTGAAGAACTACTGCTCTTTCTTATGCCACGAATTCAGGATCCACAGCAGAACAGCTGCAACACTTATTCAGTTTTTTGCACGAATTGGTTGAATGGTTGAAATTCAATTAACTCATTCATTAAAAAGTTGCAAATGTATCAGTTTTTTTTAATGAATGAGTTGAATAATGACTCACAAATAACAATAGTTGTTTCATTCCTGAATTAACCAATTGGTTGAACAATTGAATGACTCACTGCCCCTCTATACGAATAAATAAGCAGTATTTCCAAATTTGTAGTAGCCTATTCATAAAAGAGTAGGTGAAAAGTACCCGGTACTATTTCTGAACTGACAAAACTAACATGGTGGATGTAGTATGTCCAGATTTAAAGGGTACCTATTATGGCATTTAAAATGTTCCTAATAATGTTCTGGGAGTCCCCAACAACAGTTTTACATGCATGCAATGACAAAAAACACTTTTGTTGTCTTATAATATGCATTTATTTTTACCTGATTTGCTCACCGACTCCCTAATGATTCGTTTGACGACTCATTTGTCCAAACCCCTCCTTTGCGTGACGCTAATCGGCGGTGATTGGTCAGATGACGCAGTCAGTTATATTTTGCGTTAGCCCAAAGCTTAAACATATTGATAAAGCACTGCAGTACTACAATACGCTTCACATAATTTCACATTTCAAAAAACAAAAAAAATGACATTGGAGACCTAGAAGCTGCTGAGCGTAACTCTCACTCTCTCACACACACACACACACACACGCACGCACGCACGCACGCACGCACACACACACACACACACACACACACACACATAAAAGCAACAATTATTAATAGTACTTACAGGTTGTGATTCGGAGGAGGAAGCTGATCCAAATAAACTTGGTATTGAACCTTCCTATATCAGCCGACTCGTGAATCCACACGTGAAAGCATTTGTGTTTGTGAAGGGATCGTCATTAAAATAACGCGAACACAGCTCAAGGTTGGGTTATACTTGTGTGGTATAGTTGTAAATATAAACTCTAGCCACTGAGTCTTCACATGCTTGTCCCTGGGCAGTGAAAAAAAAAGTTTGCTTTTAAATTCGCACTTCAGAACAGAGTCTCGTCGACGTGTTGTTGTCAGGTTTCTCTGTCTGCTCGGCGCGCACACTGAGTGGGCGTGTCGAATTCAAATAACTTGTACAAGTGACGTACGAAAGTTAGAGAAAATGCATCGTTTGTCTATCGATTCATATCAGCGACTCAGAGTCGACTCTTACTTTTGAGAGACAATAACTATGTATACGGTGAACTTTCATATTTAAAACTTTGCAGGATGTTTTTGTTCACTTAGATCTATGTTACACACTACATGAAAGGTAATTTTCAAAATTCCATGATAGGTACCCTTTAATTCATATTACACACATTCATTAGCCTGGTTAAAACCAGACCATTCTCAGTAGTAGAGTTATGGTCTGGCAAAGCTTCAAATCATTTCCAAAGGGGTGCCACCAACGGTCGTCGCTCAAATGCCTCTGGGCGCAATTGGATAAACCTAAAACCAATCAAAGCGATGAAGGAGATGATATGTATGCAGAGCGACGGAGAAACATCTCGAGTGTTGGTCTTTGCTCGGGTTTTAACAAAAAGGAAACGTTCAAATCGCTTAAAACAGACGTGGTAGCTGTTATGTTCCACGGCGGCATCCATCTTGTAATGTAGGCTACACAATCTGCTTTACCGTCGCTGTGCTGTCATCATCGTGTAAAGCCCGCCCCAACGTGTCTGATTGGTCCCTCGATTTCGACGGATTGGAAATGGGCTTGAATGAGCTCTTTGCCAGACTTACTTACAGGGCAAATCTAAAATTTGTCAGAAGTTGTCTGGGTTTTCCCAGGCTACACATTCATACTTGTTCCTCGTACTTTGTTCCTTATCAAATATAATACCTAAGGTACAGACTGACAATGAGCAAAAGACAAGCATAGCGAATTTAGCGATACAAACAATAAAAATACCCCCTGTTAAAACATTATATCAATGCTTTTGCAATGCTGTTTGACCTATCAGATTCGAGGACCAGAACTGTTGTATAAATGTGTATATAATTTACCTCTGCTCGGGTGCGGTAGTTTTCCAGTTGGCGGAGACGTGAGGCCTGCAGACTCTCCTTTAAATGGCCCAGTTTGGCACGTTTCAGCAGAGACATGGCAATAAGTTGTGCCGCCCATTTGGGCCTGAGTTGGAGCAGGTAGGCGGTACGGGCAGAGTAACGCCTCCAGCAGGTCTGGATGCACACAGCCGCTGCCTGATGCCCCCCTTTGCCTTTGTAGCGCTGGCCGGGCTGACACATCAGATCCCATACCTCATCCCTGTTCTCCAGCACAGAGAGCAGCTTCTCCACGTGGGCGCACCGGCCCCTGCTGCCTCTACAGTTGAGCTCACTGCTCTGCACGCAAGCTGCCAGCCGCTCCCCACACACCCGCGCCACTGGCACCGCAAAGTCCAGTAGCATCCGCTGCAGCTGGTCCAGAGCCTCCACAATTGCAACCCAGCACAGACAGTACTGCTTTTTAAACCTACTGTAGTCAGGAGCATCCGGGTCAATCTGACCCTCAACTATGGTGAAAGGATATTTACTGACAGCAGCTTGCACTGGAATGCTCTAAGAAGAAAGACATGCATATTATATAAAGGCAAATGGATATTGCAATTAATAAAAAAAGGGTTAAGAAAACTAGAAATGTGTCTCAATTCGCGTACTTATGCACTAATCTATGCCGTTTTGTATATAAATAGTGTGCGTAGTGCAATTCAAATACCCGGATGATGCACTGAATTAACCGGGGAAAAAAGTGTGGAATGTTGAATGACAATTAATGCGACTCAACTGGTTATCAGACTCTGATGCTGAATGACAAAATAACCTTATTAGAATTCATACACTAGACTAGTACATAGTGCATAGTATAAGTGCATAGTGTATAATATGTCATTTGGGACACAACTTTTGCCTGTTACATATAAATGCATAAATAAAAAAACAATGAAATCCATTAACTGAATAGAAAGCAACTATAAAAGCTTATTTTTATAAATCTGAAAGGCCACTGGCTTGCAGAGGGTGACCATTTCAAATCATTGCCCATATCTGCCCTGAAGCTATTCCTGACACATTTAACATTACATCAGGGGTAAAAGGTCACTTTAAACAGAAAAGGAAAATTGATTATCAGTCAGAAAGCTTTCATGACCAGATTGCATGTTTAGTATGTGTTCACAGGCAAAATACAACATAAAATAACAGCCTTCTTGAGAAACAAATGATTACTGGAAACAGAAGACACATAGTGGGAATGGAAAAAGAGTGTTTTGCCAACTCAGCGAGCAGAGCACACTATATATCCTTGTCATAAATAACTTTATGCACCTCGGTATAAATAAATAATACCTGCAGGTTAAGTGGGGTGAGTCGGGCTAAGCCATGAGTCAGTACTCTGTTGTCAGAGCTTGCAGAAGCAGCTGAAGGAGGGGGAGTTCGCATGTTCCTGGATGTTGTTGGACTCTCGGATGATGATCTTCCAAGAGCCATTCTGTCTCTGCTCACATCCATCTCCCGTTTACAAGCCTTTTCTGACTCATCTACCATTAACCAGATAAGAAGTACATACCATAGTCATACTGTATGTCAAAGACTGTATGAAATATAAAAAGTATAACAGATATAATAAAAAGTATGAAAAAAACAATATAAATATATGTAATATTTATTTAGTTATTTGATTGAAGCAGACAATTTTATAACATTTTAATTATATATATATATATATATATATATATATATATATATATATATATATATATATATATATATATATATATATATACACGCATATACAGTGTTCTTTAAAAAGTAACTAATTGCATTACTTAGTTACTTTTTATGGAAAGAAATGTGTTGCGTTACTAGTTTATCTCACCTTGGCTAACAAACCTTTTAGCTGTGCTGCAGAAGAATAGGACGCAGGAGAAGAAAGTTCAACACTTTGCTGCGTCCGAAATCGCATATTCTCTTGATTATTTCGAATAAGTAATTACTTCATGACCGCTTAAAAAGTCAGTAGTATGAATGTAATCCGGACATACTACATTTGCCATGTTGTCATTATCATGTGACCTACCAGCGTCAGTTACGTTGCTTCACTCTTTATTTTTTAATTGACACTTAAAACAAGATATCACAGATATCAGAATCAAATGTTAATTGAACAAAAAATTATTTCAGAATTCAGTTTACTCTCCCAATGAATGTAGATTGTGGGAATCCAATACACAAAAAAAGCTGATTTTTTTTGGATACATACAAATTGACCTTCTAACTTTAAATGTAGGCCGCAAGTGTGTAATGACATTATGGAAATAGACTGACCCGTCTTACTTTGGCCACTGTCCTCTCTCTGGAGCACATGGACAGCTTTGGGCTGTGAAGAGAGGTCAGCTGCAGAGGGTTGCAGCGCTGAAATGCATGACAAACCAAGTCTCATTAAAATCTGTAGAGAGGATCTGTACACAAAATATTTCAGGGTTTTATTGTGACTGCAACACATTATTCATGAAAACAAAAAGGACACAAAGAAGGCATATATACTACCATTCAAAAGTTTGGGTTCAGTAAGAAATGCTGTTCTTTTAAACTTTTATTCATCAAAGAATCCTGAAAAAAAACCATCACGGTTTGAACAAAAATATTACACGGTACAATTGTTTTTAACATTGATAATATAAGAAGTATTTCTTGGGCACCAAATCAGCGTATTAGAATGATTAATGAAGTAATAACTCATTTGTTATTAAATTAATAAACTACATTTTGAAATATATTAAAATAGAAAACTGTTTTTTAAATTCTAATAATACTTCACAATATTACTATTTTACTATATTTTTGGTTAAATAAATGTAGCTTTGGTGAACTAAAAAGTCCTCTTTCAAAAACCTTTAAAAATCTTACTGACTCAAAAATTTTGAACAGTAGTGTTTATAATGTATGAAGAAACATCAGTTGTTCCAATAAGTTTATACCTGCATTGGTGTGCTCGCATTCAGGTAGTGATTTGGAGTGCCGTTCTTTAGGCAGACCTCCATGTGTTGCAGCAAAATTCCCTAAAGCGGGACCAGTGACCACTCTTTGAGTCCCAACCTAGAATAACCAAGGCAAGCACATTTCCATTACATAAATACACACTATACTCTTTCTAACCCTTGTGGTTCACCTAAAAAATCTGTTATGGTTTATTTCACTGTGATGCTTTAAATTCCCAATTTAGCATTCAAATCTCATCTGGATATTTAAGTTTGTTGTGTTATAATCAGTAAGGCAAACATGGTCACCATTCACTTTCATCAACATAATTAACCCTTTAAGCTCAGATGAACTACTGTAGTAAGGGAATGTCTTCAAAAGGCAATAAAACATTGTCCAAATATGGAGGAATTACTGAGCCTCGAATGATAGCTCTGTGGTCAAAGGTCAGAGGTATTGAAAGTGACAGAACAAAGGGTATTAACCTTCTGCCCCGTCTCACCGGGCCAAAAAGACCTGCCTGCAGGCTCTAAAGCCACCATTCACCCAATAAAAGAAGAGAGAGGGAACATACTTCGCTCAGTAACTTGCTCATGGAGAATGCTATTAGCTTTGGGTCACTGATCAGATTTTTCCCTCCAAACAAAACTTTGTTGTAAAAGGCTGAGAGACGACTATCCATTAATCAGGCTGGTGGCAGCTTGTAGATGTCAAGAAATATGGTTTCTCTTTCTCTCTGTACCGTTGGCTGTTGCGAATCACAAGTGCGTGCACATTTGCGAGAGAGAGCGCGGTGATGTTGTGTGATTACAACCAACAGATTTTCTGCATTCATTAAAATAAAGCTGGAGCTAAAATACAGGCAGTTAATGACATTGTAAACTGGCCAATAAGCCCCTTCCCTGAAGCAATCAATCACATGCTGGCAATGCTTTCTGGATACTTTGAGCACGGCTCGATTTATTTGCCTCGCACCTTCTCTCAAGTGAACAGCTGTTTGAAATCTTCTAGAATTAAATTCCATCAGAGCAATGCCTAAAATGCTCATACCTCCTCATTATCATATAATAGTTCATAAATCAAGTGAAAGTCAAGCTCCACATTCCACAATAAAATGGATGTACTGCAACAATTAGGATTTTCGCAATAGTCATAAAGCGACTAATATAATTCCCCATTAATTTTTATACTCATTTTGATAAAAACAAGCACCAAAAGTCACAAATTACTCCCGAAGACACATAATGTCACAAAACGCCCAATAAAAACGTGTTATCTACCGACAATTTATAGCCAATTAAAAGCAAAATAAACTTTTTTGGTGTAAAAAAAAAAAAATGCAACGAGTAGGACGTGCATTAATCATAGCACACAAAACAGCATCAAAGAACAAGGTCGGTCACATTGCCGAAAAACATATAATGGAGAGCACACTGTGAGTTTGTCAAGTTGTGGGCACATGCCAGACACAGCCCTTCTGTACTCTCCTCGTCCTGCTGTTCCGGATTCTCCCCCTGATGTTCTCTGGCCTGTCTGTTGTCAAACCACTGAGCTCTCTGACAAACCACGAGCACCAGCCAGGTGTTTGGAGTGGTTTTGAGGCTTGCAGCTGTTTAAGTGGTACAAGGGGACATTTAAAATATAAAAAAAAAGTGGGAGCTCCTTTGGAGACTCAGCGGAGAACTAGCCGACAGCATAGAGGTATTGACGCAGCAGGCAGAGCGCCAGTTGGGTAAGCCACGGCTGTCTTATTGGCATGCGGGAACAGGTACCAGTGCCTGTCCTGAGACAGCTGTAAAGCAGCAGCCCATACAACTGCAATCAGGCGGTGGCCGTCCTCAGAAGAATGCTGATGTGCCGCAATCTGCGTCTGTCTGCTTTCGGCAGCCAAGTCTCATACCTTCTTCTCAACAACATGACAGCCTCCTCACGAGTGACAGGCAGAGGATGCAGGAGATAGAGGAAGAACCGCAGCGGAACGGAGGTGGGGGGGGGGAACTGAGCACCAAAACAAATGGTGACCTTTCGAAAGATTAATTTGTTTACCAACAGACAGATTTAGCTGTCACTGCCAAACCAGGTGACCTTCAAATCCGCATCTCCTGTTTGAAAGCAAAGTGACTGGAGTCATCTATTATTACACGCCACTCACATAATGTCTTTTCGTGAGGCTCATGTGACAGACGCTGGTGTTAAGGCAACAGTCAACGCTGGCCACAATATAATCAACACTATCAATAAGCCTTAATCATAAAAGATGCTGGATTATAATGCAGCCACACTTGTAAAATAAAGGAAAGAGAACACTATAGTTCACATAAAAAAGAACATTGTGTCATTATTTACTCACCCTCATGTCATTCCAAACCTGTATGACTTTCTGTTTTTTTCTGTACAATGTCAATGGTCACAAAAAACAATATTCTATTGTTCCACAGAAGAAAAAAAAGTCATACAGGTTTGGAACAACATGAAAGTGAGTAAATTATGACAGAATTTTCTTTTTTGGTTGAACTGTCACTTTAATAGTGTCACGTTTTGATGTGTTCTGTTAATGTTTTGAGATCCTGAGAACCCTGTCTTTGTGGTTTTTGGTTTAGTCCTGTTAAGTTTTCCCGCTCCTCGTTAGTGTTCAGTTTTCTCACCTGTGTTCTGTTAATTATCTCATTTGGTTCAGTGTATTTAAGCCCTGTGTTTTCCCTGAGTGTTGGTCGATCGTCGTCTACGTATGGTTGTGTGTTTCTGATTTCCTGGAGTTTTGTTTCCTGTTTAAGTTTGGAAAGTTTTCATTTTGTTATTAAAACATTTATATTGAAGCTTTCGTGTCCTCGTCTTCAGCACCTGCACAAACCCTGACAGAACGATCGACCCTAACAAAAAAAAAAATGGAGAGCTGGAAGCAGGCCTTCGTAGGAACCCGGATGGCCATATTTCGTGGGACCCGTGGAGGTCGTAGTAGGGGATGTGACCGAGTTCAGGTGGTCCCGAGTCCAGTATGGCCTGAGCCCATTGCATGCACGCCAGAGCCTGACCCGTTTGCCGACCTTCCTGAGCTTCTTCCCCCAGAGCCTTCACCGCTGGTCCCGTCCAGCCCAGTCAAGCCTTCGCCGCTGGTCCCGTCCAGCCCAGTTGAGCCTTTGACCGTCACCTGCCCGCCAGAGCCTGAGCCCGTCGCCTGCCCGCCAGAGCCTGAGCCTGTCGCCTGCCCGCCAGAACCTGAGCCCAGCCCCAAGCTCCCCGAAATGCTGGTTCCGTCCAGTTCCGAGTCCCCTGATGTGCTGGTCCCGTCCAGTTCCGAGTCCCCCGATGTGCTGGCCCCGTCCAGTTCCGAGTCCCATGAAGCGGCAGAGCCAGAGCCAGAGCCCGTTGACCGAGAGCCAGAGCCCATTGACCCAGCGCCAGAGCCAGAGCCCGTTGACCCAGCGCCAGACCCAGAGCCCGTTGATCCAGAGCCAGAGCCCGTTGACCCAGCGCCAGAGCCAGAGCCCGTTGACCCAGAGCCAGAGCCCGTTGACCCAGAGCCAGAGCCAGAGCCCATTGACCCAGCGCCAGAGCCAGAGCCCGTTGACCCAGCGCCAGACCTAGAGCCCGTTGACCCAGACCCAGAGCCCGTTGACCCAGACCCCGTTGACCCAGCGCCCGTTGATGTCAAGTCAGTTCCCGATCATGAGCCTGTCCTCCCCAAGAAAATTTTGGGGGGGCGCCATACGCCTTCGCCGTGGCCGGCCAAAGATCCACGGAGGCCGGCCAAAGATCCACGGAGGCCCGAAAAGATAACACCGCCATGGCCGCCCGAAGGGTCCTCACCGCCATGGCCACCTGAAGGGTCTGCACCGCCATGGCCACCTGAAGGGTCTGCACCGCCATGGCCACCCGAAGGGTCCTCACCGCCATGGCCACCCGAAGGGTCCTCACCGCCATGGCCACCCGAAGGGTCCTCACCGCCATGGCCACCTGAAGGGTCCTCACCGCCATGGCCACCTGAAGGGTCTGCACCGCCATGGCCACCTGAAGGGTCTTCAACGCCATGGCCACCTGAAGGGTCTGCACCGCCATGGCCACCTGAAGGGTCTTCACCGCCGTGGCCACCTGAAGAGCCTGCACCGCCTTGGACGCCCGAGGGTCCCACAGCTCCGCCCTGGACGCCCGAGGGTCCCACAGCTCCGCCCTGGACGCCCGAGGGTCCCACAGCTCCGCCCTGGACGCCCGAGGGTCCCACAGCTCCGCCCTGGACGCCCGAGGGTCCCACAGCTCCGCCCTGGACGCCCGAGGGTCCCACAGCTCCACCATGGCCACGCCCACAGCCTGCTCCGCCCTGGCCACACCCACAGCCTGCACCATCGTGGCCACGCCCACAGCCTGCTCCGCCCTGGAGGCTTCCCGGACCTGCACCATGCCCTCGTCAGCCTCCAGGGCGCCCACCCTCCCACCCCTTTGGATGTTATACGGCGCGAGGACGCGCCTTCGGGGAGGGGGGAGGTAGTGTCACGTTTTGATGTGTTCTGTTAATGTTTTGAGATCTTGTTTCCCCCTGTCTTTGTGGTTTTTGGTTTAGTCCTGTTAAGTTTTCCCGCTCCTCGTTAGTGTTCAGTTTTCTCACCTGTGTTCTGTTAATTATCTCATTTGGTTCAGTGTATTTAAGCCCTGTGTTTTCCCTGAGTGTTGGTCGATCGTCGTCTACGTATGGTTGTGTGTTTCTGATTTCCTGGAGTTTTGTTTCCTGTTTAAGTTTGGAAAGTTTTCATTTTGTTATTAAAACATTTATATTGAAGCTTTCGTGTCCTCGTCTTCAGCACCTGCACAAACCCTGACAAATAGACCTTTTTAAATAATAAAATAAATAAATACTCACACTGGCCCCGTTTCTCTTGTGCAGGTGTGGAAACTGAATCCCATAATTTTGTTGCATGATCTCCTTGTTCTTTGGGTGACAAGGGTTATTGAGGAGACGCATGATAAATGCTGACTTGTGCTGTGTGGGAGATAGAAATATAGAGATATATTAGATATATAGAATATATTAGATATATTAGAATAGAGATATTTTTTGGCTTAACAAATGTCATGAATAAGTGTAAAGATGGAAACCTTTTCCCCAGGTGATAGATCAGAAATCTGGATTTTCTGAGGACGTGCATTAGGTATTGTCTCGAATGTTGGTTGCCTAGAAAAATGTTAGACAGATATTTTAGATTTCATACAATTTGACATTATGCAATTGAAATACTTCTGTTCTTGTATATTTTTATTAAATTATATTTGTATAAGAGTTTTTTAAAATACCATTTAACAGGTTTGGCAGGGCCAATCTTCTTTTCAGGACTCTTCAATACAAGGTAGAGTCAAAACCTGATTATGGATAGTTTTCAGATAATCCTCTGCATGCCTCTATGAATCAATAAACAGATGTCATATTTACATACTGTACATTATTCTTCCATGCTTAACATTTCGTCATGAAACTCTATAGGGCCTTCACAGACATGGTTTAGATGATTAGGCCTTAGTTCAATTATTAGACCATTTAAGTGGCTTTTATAAATGTGCCTTAGAAAAAAAACATTACTGATGTGCATCTTGAGACAAAACAATAACACTGACATATTTGAAGATATATCAGTGCAAGTTGCTTTCAGTTTAAACAGCTCAAATATGAATTTTAGAATGGGACTAGGCTTAAAGGAGTAGTTCACTTTTAAAAAAAACTTTTGCTGATAATTTACTCACCCCCATGTCATCCAAGATGTCCACGTCTTTCTTTCTTCAGTCGAAAAGAAATTAAGGTTTTTGATGAAAACATTCCAGGATTTTCTCCATATAATGGACTTCATTGGGAGACAAACGGTTCAAGGTCCAAAAGACAGTTTCAGTGCAGCTTCAAATGGCTTTAAACGACACCAGACGATAAATAAGGGTCTTATCTAGCGAAACCATCGCTCATTTAAAAAATAAATAACAAAGTTTAAGTTTTATAAGCACAAATGCTCGCCTTTCTCTGTTCTGTGATGAGCGTTCGTGACTGTCCTGTTTGAACTCGTTCATCAAAATTAACAAATCTTTTTTCGAGTCATGACTCGAAGGGTCCTAGATAAGACCCTTATTCATCGTCTGGAGTCGTTTAAAGCCCTTTGAAGCTGCACTGAAACTTTCATTTGGACCTTGAACCGTTTGGCTCCCAATAAAAGTCCATTATATGGAGAAAATCCTGGAATGTTTTCATCAAAAACCTTAATTTCTTTTCGACTGAAGAAAGAAAGACATGGACATCTTGGATGACATGGGGGTGAGTAAATTATCAGCAAAAAATTTTTTTTTAAGTGAACTACTCCTTTAAGCCTTGTATGTGAAACGGGGTAGATCCCGCAGGCTGATAGGTCCTTGACTCAATGTGTTAGTGATCACATCATTATCTGCAGAGCACAGCTGATTGGTTGCTGTGGCATCAGCACCCAATGAGCTTGCAGCTCAACCATCAAATACTTGGCATCTTTGCTGTTAGCATTGTTTGCTGTTAGCAGTAGCAGTGTGCTTTCAGAAAGCCTCTACCTTCCCCAGCTCCACCTGTATAGATCTGCTACAGGGGTTAATTCATGTATGTTATACGTGCAGCAGAATGTCTAGCAGAAACAAGTCTCAGATACTTGCTCTGCAGCAGCAGCGTAGCAGATCTATTACGCCAAGACCAAATACATTAACAATGACACATCCATTACCATGCCAATCTCTACAAGAGTTGTCACGACAGAACCACATTACACATATTTGTATGTTTTTTTTTTTTTTTTGCATGAATCTTACAAGCCAGGGACTGCAAGATGACCTAAATAGATTTCAATTTGTTTAAAATAAAATAATAATAAAAAGTTGTATTTATTTATTTAGCAATTTTTATAAACTCCCCACTCTTTGCCCTATGACAATACAGACATTTGGTCACGTATGCTATGTATTTAGGATACAGACCTCAACTATACAGATATATTCTAGTCAAGTTGTCATAAAGTCGTGATTTATTTACCCTTATTCCATTTTCTGTCCTGCTAATGGCTGTATCCAGAGCTTGAATGTCCAAAACTTCCCCGTTTGTTGCACAGTCATTCGAACAAGATTCTTTTTTAGTTGTCTCAAATCATCCTGCACCTAACACACGAGAAAATCCACAAGAATATAGTCTTACAAACGTAAATATGGCATATTCAATTATTATAATGTAACGTTAACTAGCATAGTTTTGTATATTTAACACACAAGCCTTCTTGTTACATTACCTGTACTAAAATATGCCCAACTTCATCCTTATTGTTAAGCACGTCGGCCATTTCTCAACTAAATAACTCTTTTGGGGTTTCAAGACACATTTAAGTACACGTCTTAATATTTTTCTAAACAAAGGTCTGGTCGTAACTATGGTAACACGACGCTCTGTGAGAAACACGGGCAGGAAGTATTATTATTTTTTATTGTTATCATTTCATTATTAAGTAACGTTAGTATGTATCACCGACTGACTTAGTGCTACGCTATTTCTAAAGCTATTCACTGAAAAGTTGCTTTGCTATATAAAAGTAAACTTTCGATTTTTTATTCCACACACGACACGCGCAGACACGGAAGTAAGTTGAGGTTAGAGGTGAAAGGTTTCTTGGAGGAGGTTGACAGCTGTTGCTAACGTGCTAACTTTCATTTGGAGCTGTTTTTAAGTGTCTAATTACACGAATAAAATGGCAGATGATCAAGGAGATGAAGTACATACTCTGCCGTCTATCTTAGTCACAAGTTGTGATTCCAGTTTTAAAGAAGAGGAGCTCATTAGACGTGAGTACAAGGGGGAAATGTATCCTAGAGTCGTTAGCCTTGCAGCTATGCTAACGTTAGCTGTCAACAAGAAACATCCATCTCCTAATTGCAAACGCGATAAAGGATAATAAAGGTTCAATGATCAATTGCATAAAATGTATTATGTATTAATGTATTTTGTAACTATAGCATAAAGCAGTATTTTTTGTAAAGATTACCCAACTGTCATCTTACAAATCTACATTGTCTCTTTGCTCGTTTTATGTAACATGCAGTGTTTCATTAAAGTCAAATTTCTTTCTTTACACGTTTGTCTGTCATTGGTTTTCTACAAATACCTTGCTCTTAGAGTATTGATACAACGGGACAATATGTGTGAATCATTTCTGGTATTTACTAATATTCTTGATACAGTGATACACTACATAACGTGTGCAATATATAGCATGGCACAAACATAATATATGTTCACACTCTGCATGTATAACATCCTGTAAAATTGGGTGATTAAAGTGTATTCTTGTCTATGATATTAATAATCTTTATTCTAATAATAATGATTAGTGCTTATTTTTAGTACAAATGTAGTGATTCTTTATATCCAGTGTTTTTGTCCAGCAGGCGGCAGTGTTGGGCTTCATTTTTTACTTCTAGCTTACCGGTAATTTAGTAGTTGTTTTCACTGCCAGTGTTTTTAAAATTCATTTCAAATACACACTTGGCCAATAACAAATTTGTCTGTTTTTATTCCAGAAATCTTGGGCTCAGAATCACTGCCACAAGCTTCCAAAATAGAGGAAAGAGTTTCTTGGTTTCCATGGACAATTAACAACAAATACTACACAGCAAACGTCAGTCTATGTGTTGTTTCAAGTAAATTTGACATGAATGCAGAGGTTGCCAGGTCTATGCAAGCATTCATCGTTTATTTTGACAGCAAAACTGTGAGTGATGGACAATTAGACACATTGATAATTTGACAATTTCGCCATTTTATGCATGTGTCCTTGATTCACATCTTTATGCATTTCAGAAAGACGCCCTTAACAATGTCAACTCCTGGTTATCAGTAGTGGAGGAACTGGCTCCAGAAGTGCTGATCCTAGTGTGTGACCATGTGTGTGACAGTGGTGAGTGTGTTTGGTATCTTTCATCGTTCAATAGTTTTTCTTTGCTAAGTTTGGTGTGAATATACCATTGCAGGTGTTGGCAGACAGGAAGCCCAGCAATGGTGTCTGGCTCACGCATTTGAATTAGTAGAGCTCAACCCTGAAGATCTACCTGATGAAGATGGTGAGAGAGAAGACATAGTGAAGTCATGATTATGCACAAAAATGGTTTTGTTTACAGTCTTTTTTTTTACTTTGCGTATCCTGTAGATGACTTCCCAGAGTCCACAGGAATAAAAAGAATCCTGCAGGCCCTCAATGCCAACGTGTGGTCCAGTGTCGAGATGAAAGATGGTGAGCTTGTACTGCCCTAATGCAAAATGTACAATGTCAAGTCACCTTTATTTTTTATAGCACTTCATACAATAGAAATAGTTTCAAAGCAGCTTCACAGTAATAAACAGGAAGTAACAGAATTTATGATGCAAACTTCATTAAATAGAGACATTCTGCTGTAAAGCAGCTCACGTTATTCAGCTTAAAGGAGAATTCCGGTATTTAGCACTTTGAGTCCATTTTCTAGTTTGTTTTGGATGAAGAGTGGTGGACACAGAAATTGACGATGGGTCCCATCTCGACTTTTTGACTCTTTTAGAATCGCCTCTGAGCGCTTCAGAGTGGCTGTCTATGGGCATGCACAAACATGTCCTTAAAACAACCCTTAAATTTAGTTTTCAAAACTGTGCAACTCACGAGTGGTTAGTGGTGTTCGTTGATGATTAAAAACAAAT
Organism: Chrosomus eos; assembly: GCA_036326025.1. NCBI lineage: Eukaryota > Metazoa > Chordata > Actinopteri > Cypriniformes > Leuciscidae > Chrosomus > Chrosomus eos. The sequence continues at coordinate 37,188,376 of CM070824.1, read as the reverse complement.
ATATCGGCGCAATGTATGATTTCAGTCCGTGTTATTTGCTATAGTGGAACTATTTTTTCAGATACCTCACAACCGCGTATAAACTTCCGCTCGATATAGCTCCGGTAGAGCAGTAATATCAACGAGCAATGAATCCTCCAACAGAAATCACTGCGATTTTTTTTTTTTTTTTTTTTAAATGCCAAATAAAACACAACAGAAACTGTATTTCGCTACGCTACTTGTTTTGGAACATCAACGAACACCACTAACCACTTGGTGAGTGTCACAGTTTTAAAAACAAACGTTAAGGGTTGTTTTGAGGACAGGTTTGTGCATGCCCATAGACAGCCACTCTGAAGCGGTCAGAGGCGATTCTAAAAGAGTCAAAAATCGAGACAGGACCCATCGTCAAAATTTCTGTGTTCATCACTCTAGTTCATCCAAAACAAACTAGAAAATAGAGTGCTAAATACCGGAATTATCCTATAATTTAGTTCAATAAATGTGTAAAGATCATTCATTATGAAATGCCAATGCCATCTATAACAAACTATGTTTATTCTAAGCAATGTTAATTCACTTTTCTTTTGATCATCATTTATTTCCCTCAGTACACAATCAGGGATTTGGGTTAATGAGCAGCCTGGTGGCCTCTCATCACAACAACCCACGGCCCAGTCAAGAGACACCGGTTAGTCTGTTCTCATTTTCTAATATTTAAAATACACTGAACAAAATTATAAACGCAACACTTTTGTTTTTCCCCCTATTTTTCATGAGCTGAACTCAAAGATCTAAGACTTTTTCTAAGTGCACAAAAGGCCTATTTCTCTCAAATATTGTTCACATATTTGTCTAAATCTGTGTTTGTGAGTACTTCTGCTTTGCCGAGATAATCCATCCATCTCACCGGACATGTCACCCATTGAGCATGTTTGGGATGCTCTGGATCGGCATATACGACAACGTGTTCCATGTCCTGCCAATATCCAGCAACTTCGCACAGCCATTGAAGAGGAGTGGACCAACATTCCACAGGCCACAATCAACAACCTGTTCAACTCTATGCAAAGGAGATGTGTTGCACTGCGTGAGGCAAATGGTGGTCACACCAGATACTGACTGGTTTTCGGAAGCCCCCCCCCCAAATACAGTAAAACGGCCCATTTTAGAGCGGCCTTTTATTGTGGCCAGCCTAAGGCACACCTGTGCAATAATCATGCTGTTTAATCAGCATCTTGATCTGCCACACCTGTGTGGTGGATGGATTATCTCAGCAAAGGAGAAGTGCTCAACACAGATTTAGACAGATTTGTGAACATTATTTGAGAGAAATAGGCCTTTTGTGTACATAGAAAAAGTCTTAGATCTTTGAGTTCAGCTCATGAAAAATGGGGAAAAACAAGTGTTGCGTTAATAATTTTGTTCAGTGTATGTAGATGAACATTATTTAGCTTTGTCTGTGTATGTTAGAGTCTTAAAAGGGATTGTTCACCCAAAAATTAAAATTCTGTCTTCATTTACTCACCCTCAAGTTGTTTCACACCTGTATGAATTTATTTCTTCTCCTGAACACAAAAGATAATATTTTGAAGAATGTCGGTAACCAAACAGTTGACTGTAGACATGGATGAAAATACTATGGATGTCAATGGGGTCCATCAACTGTTTGGTTACCAACATTCTTCAAAATATCTTCTTTGTGTTCAGCAGAAGAAATTAATTCATACAGGTTTGGAACAACTTGAGGGTGAGTAATGATTACAGCATGTTCACTTTTGGGTGAACTATCTGTCATCTAGTTGTAACAGGCTGTTTTCTCCCTGTTATTAGTCCTCTCATTCCCCATCCAACAGTACAGATGAAGACACTGAGAGCCAGAGAGCAGAGAATAACCAGAATAATGCAGTGGACACAGTAGTTGGTATGCACTTTTGCTAATGGCAATATATTTATAGTTATTTTGGAGGTTAATTAATGGTAAAACTTAATAAAAAGTACAAATGGAACAAGCTATTTATTATATATTTGAATGTACTTCTGATCGGTGTTTAATGAAATATTTGCAAATCTGTCACAGATCCCATGATTGACATAGATATCCAAGAGTTGGCTAATCTAACAGCTGGGGATGCAGATGTGGAGAATTTTGAACGACTCTTTACAAAATTGAAAGAGATGAAAGGTTAAAAGGACTTATTTATACACTACTGTTCTTTAAAAGTAGTCTCTTATGCTCACCAAGGCTGCAATAATTTGATAAAAAATACAGTAAAACAGCAATATTGTGAAATAGTATTACGATTTAAAATAACTGTTTTCTATTTTAATGTTTAGCAATGTAATTTATTCCTGTAAATGGTAAACCTGGCCATTACTCTAATTTGGTCCTTAAGAAGCATTTTTTTAAAAATTATTATTATTGTCAATGTTGTAATTTTTCATACAATTTAATTTGTCCTTGCTAAATAAAAGTATTAATTTCTTTAAAAAAATAATATAGAAATGTATATGTATTTACTGTATGCATATGTTCAATTGAAAATTAAAGGCCTGTTTTTTTACAAATAGTATTCACTATTCTTAATTTCTTGTAGACAAGGCCTCTTCGTTACCACATGAACAGAGGAAAGTGCATGCAGAGAAGGTAGTATTCTCTAATGAACATTAATGTTAATACTTTTTCAAATCCAAAACTTGAACTAACAGTATATATACCCTCAATCAGGTTGCTAAAGCATTCTGGATGGCTATTGGTGGAGACCAGGATGAGATTGAGGGCCTGTCATCAGGGGAGGAGAGTTAATGCCTGAGCTACTCTCAACCAGCTTCCACTGTTGATACTCATCCAACCCTTCAACCCCATCATCCCAAATCTGCTCAGTCCAGTCCTGTCCTGACCCGCCCGAAAAACCAAGATCCGGCATGAGGAACACGCAAAGAATGCGAGCAAAAACGGCAACTGAGATTTTCTGCTGTTACTATAATATAAACATTCAACACCTCAATCAGGCAGTACAGCGTCATTATGGGCTTTTGGCTTTAAACATTGTAATCTCAGAGCCATCGAATGGGTTGCAGGGGGCAAGATTGTTATCTTGTCTGCTCTCTGGTGGTTTCAGTGCAAGCCACATACAAGGATGAAGCCTATGGTTCTGTCAAGAGTTGTAAATCATATGACAGATGAGCTGACAAAAATGGATTGTTTTTAAACTTATTTTTCCTTACGTTCTTGATACAAGTCACAATTACGGACAATGCTTGAGCATGTCATTAGCTCTTCGTCAATTAAAAGAATCATCTGTCAAATCAATTTAGATGTTCTTTTGTTTTGTTTAAAAATAGATTTGAAGTGAAATAAAACAATTCTTTACAAAGGAAACAAAGGCAGCGCAAAAACTGATGCTCTTAAAACATTTTATTATTAAAACGTACATAAAAGTCAGTATAACAGTGAATGCAAGAAAAGTGAAGTCTTTATGTTACAGAAAAGCAAAAGGGAAATTCAGGGAAAACAAGAATTAAGCCCCGGTTTAAGAATACGAATGAATTAACTGACACTATTAGACAAAGAATGTTGTATTTGCTTCCATATCAAGAGTGCAAAGAAAAGAAACGGTATAAGCAATATTCCAGCAAAAATGACAAATCTAAATAATATCACCAGTCAGCATTGTGTGCTTTGGCCCTGTTAGTCACAGATGAAGAGCCGGCAAGATTTAGAGCAAAAGACACAGCTTAGGGGAATTAAACACAAGCATCAGTTGTTCCATGAAATATCCATTTGATTTTCAAAATCAAGCAAAGATTGTCAGGGTTTTCATGAGCAATGATTCAGTGCTTATTGCTTGAGAAACCAGATTAAAATGAGAAACGCTTACGGACTGCTGATTTCTGACCATGCATTGAGTTGGATGTTAAATGTCAATACTAACAAATTCAGGGATTAAATAACCTGAGAAGCAAAGTGTACACATACAAATCAAGCCATTTACACTATTCTCTTGTGAAATCAATCTTTATGTAAAAATTACAAGCTTTCCAAGAGCTGCCAGCAGTACTTGCCCTCCATTTATTTTGTCTGTGGAAAAAAAACAAGCCTCTAAACACAATGGGCAATGTTTTACCCTCTCAAAAATCACTGTAAAATAGTGTGGTATGTAGAGATATGAAATGCTGTTATTTGTTAATGACTTCATGAGTTCAAAAATCAGTTTAATGGATTGACAGTCCTGAGTCCAACACATCTCTTTCATGCACCAATCATACACAGAAGAGAATCGATGAAAGGACAATGAAATCAAGTGAATGTTTGGAGGTGTGGTCACATTTACCACTGTTTGGCAAATTTTTGTCATTTGATATGAAATCCACACGATTGTAATTTGCTAAATATTTCCCAACAGATTCCAGTTGGTCACATGGATTCGACTGTGAAAGTGACTTCTGTGTGAGAAGTGCTTCATACATACATTTACATTTATCAGACATTTTTACCCCCAAATTTCGCTTATGTGACCACACCTTAAAGGAGTAGTTCACTTTTAAAAAAACTTTTGCTGATAATTTACTCACCCCCATGTCATCCAAGATGTCCACGTCTTTCTTTCTTCAGTCGAAAAGAAATTAAGGTTTTTGATGAAAACAGGATTTTCTCCATATAATGGACTTCATTGGGAGCCAAACGGTTCAAGGTCCAAAAGACAGTTTCAGTGCAGCTTCAAAGGGCTTTAAACGACTACAGACGATGAATAAGGGTCTTATCTAGGACCCTTCGAGTCATGAATCGAAAAAAGATTTGTTAATTTTGATGAACGAGTTCGAACAGGACAGTCACGAACGCTCATCACAGAACAGAGAAAGACGAGCATTTGTGCTTAAAAAACTTAAACTTTGTTATTTATTTTTTAAATGAGCGATGGTTTCGCTAGATAAGACCCTTATTCAGCGTCTGGTGTCGCTTAAAGCCCTTTGAAGCTGCACTGAAACTGTCTTTTGGACCTTGAACCGTTTGGCTCCCAATGAAGTCCATTATATGGAGAAAATCCTGGAATGTTTTCATCAAAAAACTTAATTTCTTTTCGACTGAAGAAAGAAAGACGTGGACATCTTGGATGACATGGGGGTGAGTAAATTATCAGCAAAAGTTTTTTTAAAAGTGAACTACTCCTTTAAGGATGTCAATTTTTTTTCAAATCCATATATAATATGACAGTGATGACCTGCAGATTTGGGTGATAAATACTTTACTACACAATCTTAATTACAATACTTTAGGGCAGCAGTAAAAATATACTTTAGCGATCTCCATTCGGTTTATTATGCAAAAATACTTTTTACAAAAATGTCTTTGCTGAGCAAAATTCAAATGGTAACCATCAAGTTCAAGATATGTGGCACTATTAGCATTTGTCGTTAACAAATTTCCAATGCTATTTTCTTGTTCACGGCGTCATTGAGTTGTAAAAACAAGTGCTATTCATAATCAAGGCAAAGTAAATTTTTTATCATTTTTACACTCAGTTCCTGTCAGAAGTATAACCTGGTCGACCGAGACAGACAGCAATTGCAATCACATTGTATTGACCTGTCCAGTGCAGTGCTATTAACTTGAGCACAACTACACACAAACTAGACAAAGACATACTGTAACAGTTCACACAAGACCCCTTCACTGAAGGTGGTGGAAACAAAACACTCTTTTCTGAAGGCTTGTCTGGTCGCCAGAAATGTCTACCACGCCCCCTATGAGGATATTTATGATTTTGAGCAATCCTATTATGAGCCCATGATTCTAATACCTTAAGATCGAATTAAATGCGTGATACGCTTCTTGATAAAAAAACAAAAAATGACAGAATCATAATTTCATTACCACATTTAAATTCACAATGAGGAAAATGCCTCATTTTAAACTCATCAAACTGAGGAAATATCAGCCATGTTCCATGAGTGTCATAATTCAAAGTGCTTCAACTGTTCGTGTCAATTTTTGCCCACAGCAAAACACTGAGATCTGTAATTGACTGAAACTGAGGAGTCCAGCGGGTGTTTTCTCCCCTCACGCTTAATTTTGCGCTGTTTGTTTGCTTGGCATTAAGCAGCAATAGAAGGTGGGTCCTGTATGTCATTAAATGGTTATGGGCTGAGGGTTCGTCCTATGATACGCTTGAGCAGCGGAGGTTTGGGGAGCCCATCTGAGTGAGCACCTTGTCCAGCCATTGCAGGGGGCCGTTGAGATGCAGCTCTATCCAGCAGGGGGTGCTGGTCACTGTCTGCCGCCTGCAGGAAGGACAATCTGGGTCAGTAATGTGCTTCCATGCCTGCCAAGCATATTTAACACGCTACAGAGCAGCTCGGAATAGCCATTTTACATAATCAAGGGCAACCGCTTTTTGTGCGCTACTGTCACAGAAATAAAGTGATTAAATACCATGTGTGTGTGTGTGTGTTTATTTTTTTATTCAGCATTTACGTGTACAGACAATTTTGAAAAAAGTGATGCAGATATGAACAACAGATTAAAAAAATCTCTAAGCCTGTTCTACATTTGCATATGCAAATTACATTTTAATTCATACACAAACAAAATATAAAATAATATCAAAAACACAGGAAAATACTTTTAAAATAAATGTTCTATTTGAATACATTTTAAAATAGCGTTTATTCCCGTGACAGCAAAGATTTATTTTCAGCATCATTACTCACATGATCTTTCAGAAATCATTCTAAAATGCAGTTTTATTGTTCAAGAATCATTTCCTATTATTCGAAATGTTGAAACAGATGTGCTGCTTAATATTTTTGTGGAAACCATGTATTCTTTCAGGATTTTTGGATGAATAGAGAGTTCAAAATAACAAGCATTTATTTGAAGTAGAAAGCATTTGTAATTAAGGTTAGGTAATATAAACAGAATAAAAGCTTTAATTTCTATAAACAGAATAAAAGCTTTAATTTCTATAAAAAAATATTGACTCCAAACTTTTGAACGGCAGTGTATGTATAATTTATATATATACGTTGTGTGTGTGTGTGTGTGTGTGTGTGTGTGTGTGTGTGTGTGTGTGTGTGTGTGTGTGTGTGTGTGTGTGTGTGTGTGTGTGTGTTTGTGTGTACCTGTATTCTGCCCCCCAGCCTTTGACAAAACTCATGCGAATGGTGCACATGCGGGTTAGCTGGTACACGGCCTCGAATCCCTGATTCACCGATTGGGCCAATAGAGCTGCAAATTCCTGATTATTGAAGATCTTCAGATTACAGCCTGAGAGAAAGCAAAAAAACACACAAGTATGCATGCTTGAGTGCTTCTATGAAACATAATGAGGAAGTCTGAAACTAGAACATGCCTGAGTGACTCATAGGATGTATATATACACAGCTGCAAATTCATCCAATCAGAGTGTACAGACGGACTGACTCACCTGGAGGAATCTTACACACTGTGGCGGGGTGCCAGCCATACCGCTGGTTACAGTTGGGACTCTGGACAAAAATAGCACTGTCGCTCAGACACTCAGCAAACACCTCACCGCCGATGTAATACAAACGCACGCCTCGGCCTGGGGAAAGGTTATGAAGTTTATGAGCAAAAACAGATACGGTTCATTTCAGAATCTCTAATTCCAGTATTTTTTTTTATAAATGTACCGATGTGTCTGCGCGTCAGCTCCACGGCTGCGTTGCGGTTGACGTTGGACAGCAAGCCCAGGCAGAAGCGCTCTGCGTTAGATGGGTCCGTAAAGCCATCCACGGTCAGAGATGGCTGCGAGGCGTGGAAAGTCTCGCCCACACGCTGATTCAGCTCGTAGTAGGAAATCGAGCACCAAAATGCTGATTCACAATATGTTACCGGCTGCAGATCTAAAAAACACAAATATATGGGCATGAGAGAGGATCAGAGAAACAAAACAAGTGCAGAACAAAGTGTGAAACAACAGGAAAGGCACTGGACTTTGGGTTCTGGGCCTCCTGGTGTCTCACTGCAGAGGTAGAACGACCCAGCGACAGGATATTATTATTATTACATTATCCTGGGCTGACTAGAGGACAGAAACAAAGGCTTCTTTTATATGAGGTTTCCTTTTGCACAGCCGAGGGCAAAGCCTGGGAAACAGGGTTCCCTAACTATTATACACAAGACTCCATTCAGAGATGGTTGACTGTTAGCTTTGTAAATATATCTATATTCATTTTTAAAATTCAATATTTATAGTTAAATATATGTTTTGTGAGAAATGTTTGCAATAGCAAAATACATGTTATTTAGACTATTTAATCATTTAATAATCATGTTTAAAATATATATATACTATTTTATTCATCAAGGACACATTAAATTGATTAAACTTGACAGTACAGACATTATATTTCAAAAGATTTCTATTCCAAATAAATGCTGGTCTTTTGAACCCTATTCATCAAAATAATCCTTAAAAACGTATTCATGGGGGAAAAAAATGTAATATGGTTTCATAAAAAAAACATTATGCAGCTGTTTTCAACACTGATAATAAATAATAATAATGTTTCTTGAGCAGCAAATCAACACATATTGAAGGAATTCACTGAAGACAGGAAATATAATTAGCCTACATTTTAAAGTGTACTAAAACACTAGAAAACTGTTATTTTCAATTTGATAATATTTATCAATTTACTGTTCTTAATAAATTTTGGATTAATAAATGCAGCTTTAGAGAGCATTAGACTTCTTTCAAAAAATCGTATAGCGTGTAAACTTTTGAAAGGTAGTATAAATCCTTCAGAAATGTACTGACTGACTGGTTCTGAGAACATGACCCTATGTCAGCACCATTACATCACACTTCTTAATATGACTAGTTGTTCAGAGAACCCCCTGAACTAGTTAATTTTGAAAATATATCCACAAATCCAATTTATATGGCCAAACTGATCCAAACAGCTAATGGTGTAAATAATATAAAAAATATTTTTTCATGCCTTGCTATTGTTAACAATTGTAGACGTGCTTAATGGAGATAGTACAGGATGCATGTACGATTACTCTGTTTTACCAGCAGTGACTCGTCCTAGTGTTTTCTCATGGGCTTACTGAAGCAGACTTCCGTTCTCACTAATCACCTCACACAGGACCAGGCAGGCAGACCAGCGTTATGGAGATAATATGTCAGAGATAATCCAGCCAGATTAAACTCCGACTCACAGTGGGGTGGGAGTACTTACAGAAATGACTCTCCGGGGTTCCCAACACAACAACACTTTTTAAGGAGATGATTGTTTTCATGGAACTACACATCCAAGGAAAAAGGTGCCGCCTTTTGCAACAAACGGTGCATTTTAGATTATAGAAATAAAATTTTAAATTATAAGGTTGCGCTGCACATAATCCTTATCCATCAGTATGACTGAATATCAATCATTTTAATGAACATTTTTGATTAATGCAATGTATTTTACATAATACAGAGATACTGTATATTACTAAAGTTATATTAAACACGATATTTAACACGTCCATAATAGTGCTGCGTAAACAATTGGAGGTTATTCATGGTCTGTTGTAGAATTTTGTTAATGCTTTTACACTTTTAAATGTATTTTTAATGTTCGCTGACTGTTTACAGTTTAACGGAAGTTACACCTATAAAAAAGCATCATAGGGCGTTGGAAAAAAGTGGATAAGATGGCTTATACAAGATTTGTTTCAAGTTTCAAGTGTAATTCCTAAACTATATTAGTGTTATTTTATTAATTTGACAACTTTACTATTACTATTTTCCACATGTTAGATGTACTATTATTTATAATAGTAAATAAGTAGATGTACAAATGTTTGGTTATCTATATCTATATCACAATCTGGGATCTTACCTAGGTTGCTGTTTGCAGGAGAGACAGGGTTGGGTGAAAGATTTGGGGAAGCTGAAAAATAGAATTAGAAAATTATAAACAAATATATTCAGCTCTGGTATCTATTAGCAACTGCTTGTTTGTGATCCCAGGGCTCTAACCTGTGTCCATGCTGTGGTTCATTTGGTGGTCACTGGTTTCCCCATCCTCACTTAGGTAGCCTGGAGGAGGGGTCTCTGAAGCATAAATCAGACACATAGTGTTATTAAGCACCACGCATACGCCAAATGTACAATGCAAGACATACGTTGGTCTCCCTACGGAGCACATATTTAAAGATTCAACAGTTAGTGGTGTGTTGACCATTTATTTACAGCCTTAAAGGGTTAGTTATTACTGTCCTTAGTTGTCATGAAACGACATGAGGGTGAGTAATTAATGACAGAAATGCCCTTTTTGGGTGAACTATCCCTTTAATTTATCAATCGACATTGTTGATTGTCATGGTACCAGAGCCTGAAACTGTACCAAAGCCAAAATCGTGTGGATCCAACAATACTAGTTGCAGAATTAAAATATGAAAGGGTGAAAGCTCTCTTTGTAGCATGAGCTTGGCTTTATGAAGAACTTTACTCAAATGCCACAATGAAAATGTGTCCTATAATGAGAAGGTATGCCTTGAAAAGTCATGTGAAATACTTAACACCAATAGTCTTGAGCCTCAAAATGATGTTACCTGTCATGAGATCAGAACTTTGATCTCTCCTTGTCTTATTCTCTTTTACAAACTTCATTAAGAAGCCAGACAAAACGCTTTGGTTTTGACAAAACAGCTTAAAAGAACTGAGACACGACAAAATCAACTCAAACAGATGTGGCTATGAGCCAGCGTGTGTGTGTGTGTGTGTGTGTGTGTGTGTGTGTGTTAGAGTGAGTAATGCCTCTTGTGTAGTCCTGAGGGCATGTCTGGGTGAAAGTTAATGTGTGATTTTTAGAGAGAAAACAGAAAACATGTTTGTCACCCGGTATATAGTTGCTCGGAGGCTCAATGCCCGCTGGGAATATGGTGTTCTCAGGGATGGAGTAATCATCCAGCGGAGGGAAGTCTGTGGGGATATCAGCATGCCGAGGAACCAGGACTGGAGGCAAAACTGCACACACACACACAGACACACACACAGAAAAAAAACGAGGAAATTATTCCCAATAAATAACTCAAATTAGTTTCATATAAAAAACTGATTATGAAAGTGAACAGTCATTGAATGCCTGAAACACCTTCGGAACTTACCTGGTGTCTCCACACGTTGGTAGTGGTAAGGGTTCACACACACCTCGTCCTTCTTCATGTGGAAAGCAAACTCGCACAAGTCTACGGCACGCAGTTCATGGTGGGACTGCAGGTCAGGCCAACGCCACAGCCGGCAGTAGATCACATGGGGGAGGCCTTTTCTGTGAGATACCTGTAGACGGCCATCCAGAGACCTGCACATACAGTTCAGGAGACGATTAAAAAACTAAAAAACAGTCTCATGAAAGTTAACACAGTAATCATTCAACCTTCTTAATAATGACAGAACACTAAACATACAGCATGACTAAAAAAACAATGGCTGTTGTTTTATTATTATTGGACATATTATTATAAGACACATATTACTGGTTTGAATTAATTTAATGCGTCACTTGCTTACTGAATTACTAAATTGAAGTTTTTCAGTGAGTAATTTATTAATGTCCAATTCAAACTAAGAACTGTGCAAGTAACCCTTTTGTTTTACTTGCGGCCCATGATATCTAAATCAGTGTAATTATTAACGGTTTATGATGAAGTGTATTTAAAAGTAAATATTCTGAACAGAGTTTTGTTGTAATAAATAGTCCCCTAGTTAAAATGGAATACTTAGAAATATATACACGAGTCAAAATCTGAAATCTGCTAAGGGGTAATAATGGAACAACAGTTTTTAAAAGTGATTTTTCACTATTATTTACAACAGGATCGGCATTTTAAAGGGTTTAAATAAAATATATTTGTTAAGAGGCAATAAAAAAATAAAAAACAGTCCTTTCCTGGTATAAAAATTAACTTGATTTTCAAAGGTCAATGAATTTGAAATGGCGGAATGTAACATTTTTGACAAGCCAAACATATCCGTCTCAGAGCAACATGGAATTTATTTAAATTAAGAAAACATATTCATCAGTTTGACAACACATGTGCTACAAAAGTTCACAATGCAACCAAATACAGAAATGCGCTGCAAATAGCACAGACCGCAACAAACATGTTTTAAAAGGACCCCAACAAGTAACGAACCTGGCTGGGACTCGTCAGTGGTGTGGTCGATTGTGGTAGATTCATCTTTAGATTAATCTCTATTTGGGTGTAGCACATGTATTGTCAAACTATTTTGCAAGTGTTTTCTTTAGTTGGAAAGAGGAATCAATTCAGTTTTCGCGCATCTAAAACGTGCCACTTTGTGAGAGCGCACTTTGAGAGTGTGTGGATAATAGCGCACGTTCTCTTTTGCCTCTTCGTGCGCTTGAATGGTTTAAAATGGCCTGGCTGAAAGTGTAAATTGGTCAGACAAAACACGTGCAAATGATACATTTTCACTGATGGTTAAACTTTGCAATTAATCCGCGAATCACATGTGTGCCGAATCGTTGGGCCAGATCCGTGGGATCAACTGCGATCTGCAGCACCCCTAGTATAACTGCAGAAAACAATTCAGTTAAAATGTTATAACCTCACTGTTTCTAAAACATAATGTGCCTGATTGCACAATGTGCAACGTAATTAAAATGAAAGCCCTATAAATCTTGCCCTGTGAGTCTTTTAATAGCCTTGCTATGCAGAAGTCAGGATATTCAAATGGTGCAAGAGACCCTTTTAGTGGAAAGTGAATCAGGCCTTATTTTCATACAGAGGGGAGAGGTCACCGGCTGTGAAAAGAGAAAGCCGCAGAAAAAGCATGAATCATCCTCATGCTATTGTGGTCTATGCACCATGGAAGCCATTGCTAATGAATTACATCACAATAATGCATTTTCACCCTACATCGCGATTATCCTAATTCTTTAAAATGCTCAGAGGACTGACAGAAGATGAACAGAGAAAGCGAGCGAGTGAATTTAGGGAAGTATCTAGCTTGAGTTCAGAAGGAGGGGAAAGACAGCGTGGCAGAGCAGACACTGAGACGAGTGCCGGCACACTTTTCCAATGTAATGTTTACCTATTCATTCAGCTATGCACCAGCAGTATGAGTGCCAGCATTCTGCACAAGAAATGTCTGTATTTGCCAGACAGAGGAAAAATATCAACCCAGAATTGAATGTGCTGTCTATCATTTTTTACGTAATATGTTTGTGAATTTAGCTTTAACCCAAGTAGTGGTTGACTGATAGGAGTTTTATGATGGTGGAAGAAGCCTATAAATAGAGAACAAGGTTGGCTTTGAACAAAGTGACTGATGACTGATACTCTACAGAATTACCTGAATAAACAAATTATTTACATCAATTTGTTATTTTTGCTTATAGAACAAATGTAAAACAATATGTATTTAAGATTACAAAATATGTAAAAAAATGAATTCTGAAAACTTAAAATTCAGCTTAAAAATCCTCAATTATTACAATATTGTGCAGTTAAATGGTCGGCCAATTAAAATATTTAAATCATTAATGCTAAAAGATAGATTTAAAGGGATGTTTAGCCAAAAATGTAAATGCTTTCATTTTTTTAGTCACAGTTATGTCATTCTAAAATGGAATGCTGACAAATTGTTTTTTTCCATGGAGCACAAAAGGATAATTTGAAAAATCTTCACACACATGCTCTTTTCCATAAAACAAAAGCTCATAGGTGACCACATCTATCAAGCTCTAGGAATTACAACAATAATGCACGACCATCACAAGTCCTCAGAAGCAATACGCTGCTTTGTGTAAAATTTAAGTCACTGCAAATCTTGCCCTCAACTGTAGCTTTAAAATATGGAGCCTTTCAATGGATTGCATCAGGTTGGATGCCAATTACATCATTAAACCATATTAGAGTCGAGAACTAGAGAAGGGAAAATTTAAATACGGATATTTGGATCCTGACTTTCACTATGAATCTGCCTGATTATTTTCTTTTTATGTATCGCAGGAAAAATAACAACATGCCTGTTTTGGGTGAACTATTCCTATTGCTCTTTAAACATATACACCAATATCACATTTAAAGAAATAAGTCAGCCAACTGCATATGCCTTGAATGCAACATCAGACAAGGCGCAACAAGCTGTTGACCAGACCCTCTGTGAGTTTTGTCTCTGACAAAGAGAAGACAGATTATCATGTTGTCTGACTCAGTCAATGGAGACAAAGCAAAGTCCTGGAGTCTCCCACAGTCATCATCCACAGCTCAGCTGAAAACAGACACACAATTTCCATTCCTTCTGTTCAAGTCAAACTGACCCCCAGACTGACCTGAAAGTCACACACAGCAGAACTCATTCACCCTTCTGTCAAAGCCAAGAGCAGCCGTCTTTCTGTGCCACCCCCTCCAGTACACACACTGCCTCTCTAAAATCAACACTGGAGTCATACACGACAACACGACTAAAACCAGATATCAACATGGTAAATAAATCGGCTGTTTTAAAATAAAAAAAGGGAACCGGAGAGAGTTGAGGAGGGAAGACAGGGAGTGTGTGGCACACCAGTAACCTCAGAGCTTCCTCTTCGAGCAGCAGTGTTTGTTGTCTACTCTCCCACAGAGACCTATCTCACACAAATTCACATCTGTGGAGTCACACTAAATCCATTAGTCATCATCATTGCCTCGAACCTGACCTCAATTCTAACCAGTCTTGCCACTGGATTTTTTTTGCTGTTGACTATTCATTTAAGGAAAGTGTTCCAACTGTCATTGTGCTAAATTATTTGAAAGTGAAAGATCTAAAATTACACTAATAATTTCACTGACAATTGCATTATTGGTGTTAGTTCACACTTAGGGTTAGCAATTTCCTAGTATTAGGGATCCACCGAAATTTCAGGCGCCGAAAATTATCGTCCAAAAACGGCATTTTGGGTTTTTGCGCCGAAAGGGAAATATGCAGAAAAAAACAACAACATATATATAAATAAAATTTTCATTTTGATGCATCCCTACTTAGTATTAAACTTCAAAGCTTGTCCATATAATTTGTGCTATGAAAATGAGAAAAATCAAAACTGACAGACATACTAGAACGATAGATAGATAGATAGATAGATAGATAGATAGATAGATAGATAGATAGATAGATAGATAGATAGATAGATAGATAGATAGATAGATAGATAGATAGATAGATAGATACGATAGATAGATAGATAGATAGATAGATAGATAGATAGATAGATAGATAGATAGATAGATAGATAGATAGATAGATAGATAGATAGATAGATAGATAGATAGATAGATAGATTGTTAGATGTTTGAACATTTTATTACATGGACGTTTCAGAAAGTCATGAATTACACTATAGACAAACTCAGATAGCCCTATATTAAAATACATTTTCAGCAGTTAGCATGTCACACTTTGGTTAGTGGCTCTCAGAATATCTGTGCTCTATTTGAATAAGCGAGTGGAGCAGGAAGTAGCGTAACCTCAGAGAAGCCTGTGAGCAGGTGATGATTTCCTGCTCTTGTTCTGTTGCACACATGTACAGTCTTCCCTTTGCCACCCAGCTGGCCACTAATGTGTAGAGACTAGG
This sequence comes from Chrosomus eos, assembly GCA_036326025.1. Classification (NCBI taxonomy): domain Eukaryota; kingdom Metazoa; phylum Chordata; class Actinopteri; order Cypriniformes; family Leuciscidae; genus Chrosomus; species Chrosomus eos. Next base: position 37,172,794 of record CM070824.1, on the reverse strand, counting down.
GAGCACCAAGACCTCACAGATTGTATGTCTCCATTGAGTCTTTTAAAACTAGCCTAACGCCAACCTTTTACACTCAACCACAATTCAGAACAACCCACGCCCTCCACAGACCGTACACTGCATTCTTGATCTCTGAATAACCATGCCTCATAGCGTGTTAAATAAACACACTTTCAGCTGTGTTTAAAGTACAGAGAAAGTCTGTCTGAGTTTGAGACATCCAGGTGAATGTTTTGAATGCTGTTTTGTGGGTATTTGCTTACTATTTACAGGAGATGTAAAAAAAAATACCATGAGAGATGTCACAGTAGTTTGGAGGTTTGCTTGACATAGGAGTGAAACCAAGAGAAGAGATGCAACAGAGAAGCACACACTAATTTCCTGTGTAAACGCTCCTTTAAAAGGGGCAGGATGTATGTGGTCAAACAACACAGGCGCTCATGTCAGGCACTGCACTTAAACTTCTCGATCCTCCTGACACACTTTTTTGAAAGTAGCCCCAAGACACTAACAATGCACATTCTGCATAAGTGACAATTACCAGAGTAGATAGCAAATAATACATGTAAAGTCCTAAAGTTCAAGAGAGGTACAACAATAATGAAATAGAATATTTTTTAAATCTTTCATAGTGAAATTAGCACCTGCCACTAACCAAATGCAGGTCATTTTTGCACAGGTGACGTGTAAGACCTGTACATTTTCAAGTTCTGGGGTCTCAAGACTTTAGTTGTAATTGAGGTTCACTGACTTGAATGAAAACATCTGTTTTTTTTGGCAATGTTCACTTTATTTTGGCATTGTACAATTCCAAATGTTGTGGCTAATATTTGTTTATAAAATTGTTGTTGTAAAAAAAAAAACAAAAAAAAAACAGTGTAAATGGAAAGTTAAAAGATCCCAAAAGAGACTGGAGTTCACTTTCAACGCCAACGATAGTGTAAATGCGTGGAAAACCTTTAACTCTTTCCCTGCCATTGAAAGAATTTTCCGTCATTTATGCCGCAACATTTCTCCACCATTGACTGAATTTTCCGGCAAACCATGTTTTCACTGTTACAGAGTAGAAGGCGATATTACGCATCTTCTGAAAGAATACAGAATCTCCGGATCAAAAAAGAAGCAGCAGAAACAAGTGATAAAACAAAAGCATTGCTTACGCACATGTAATAGCTACATTATCAAATATTAAACAGCATCAAAACTGCCTAACGTTGCTGAATGAAATGTCGACCTATAAAGAGGTACAGGACTGTGAAGCTTTGGGGGTGTTGATGGATTTGATCTACTCGATCTATGTTTTGATCATCGTTCTGAATTCGATCGGATACAGAAGTGTTTAAAAAAAACGTGAATTTTTTATTAAAAATTTTGCTTTTTTTATGAATCTTACCAACATTCAAGTGTTAACAATGCATAAAGCTAGAATAAACCCTAATTTGATTGGACAAAAATGTGTGCAGTGAAAAATAATATTATTAATACTGACATATTGGAATTTGTGAGAATAAATATTTGTTCTGTTTTTAAGTACACTAGAAGACATCAAACAGATTAACTAAAAGGCTCAAAGCCGGGGCAGTGCTGATATAATTCCTGAACTTTGCCAAACTAGAATGGAGGGATGTGTGAGGAAACCAAAGCCAAATGAGAAGGTGAACAGGAACATATCCTAGTGGGATGCAAACACAACGAAACGATTAAGCAATTCCAGCTGACCTGCCATAATCTGTGATCTATAAATATGGGAAACAACTAGAAGATAAGATATGATATGAATTGATACAGATTTCTCTGCTCTTATCGACACAGATGGTAAGGTATGCACTTACATGCTCAAGTATGTAACCTCAGGCTCAAATGCGGTGTGCTGATATCACCTCTTTTTATTTACTCCATGTTAGTCACCAGGGGAATCCCACTGAGATTTCTTGACCTGATTCTCAACCATTTATGTTTACACATACCTCTATGGACTGAAAATATTCTTAGCATGACTTTTTGACATAATTTTGTAGTACTGGGCAACTAGTCCAATTTTCTTTTTCAATTACTGAAAATAATTGGCTTGGCTTCCAATAAATATATGAAAACCAGATAACCAAGAAAATACAATTTCAATATACAGTATTTTATTGTATTGTATTGCGCTTTCAATTGCAATGGTGCACTTACGTGCATATGTATGTGTGTGTATATATTATACACTCACCTAAAGGATTATTAGGAACACCATACTAATACTGTGTTTGACCCCCTTTCGCCTTCAGAACTGCCTTAATTCTACGTGGCATTGATTCAACAAGGTGCAGAAAGCATTCTTTAGAAATGTTGGCCCATATTGATCGGATAGCATCTTGCAGTTGATGGAGATTTGTGGGATGCACATCCAGGGCACGAAGCTCCCGTTCACCACATCCCAAAGATGCTCTATTGGGTTGAGATCTGGTGACTGTGGGGGCCATTTTAGTACAGTGAACTCATTGTCATGTTCAAGAAACCAATTTGAAATGATTTGAGGTTTGTGACATGGTGCATTATCCTGCTAGAAGTAGCCATCTGATGATGGGTACATGGTGGCCATAAAGGGATGGACATGGTCAGAAACAACGCTCAGGTAGGCCGTGGCATTTAAACGATGCCCAATTGGCACTAAGGGGCCTAAAGTGTGCCAAGAAAACATCCTTCACACCATTACACCACCACCACCAGCCTGCACAGTGGTAACAAGGCATGATGGATCCATGATTCTCATTCTGTTTACGCCAAATTCTGACTCTACCATCTGAATGTCTCAACAGAATCGAGACTCATCAGACCAGGCAACATTTTTCCAGTCTTCAACTGTCCAATTTTGCTGAGCTCTTGCAAATTGTAGCCTCTTTTTCCTATTTGTAGTGGAGATGAGTGGTACCCGGTGGGGTCTTCTGCTGTTGTAGGCCATCCGCCTCGAAATTGTGCGTGTTGTGTCTTAACAAATGCTTTGCTGCATACCTCGGTTGTAACGAGTGGTTATTTCAGTCAAAATTGCTCTTCTATCAGTCGATCAGTCGGCCCATTCTCCTCTGACCTCTAGCATCAACAAGGCCTTTTCGCCCACAGGACTGCCGCATACTGGATGTTTTTCCCTTTTCACACCATTCTTTGTAAACCCTAGAAATGGTTGTGCGTGAAAATCCCAGTAACTGAGCAGATTGTGAAATACTAAGACCGGTCCGTCTGGCACCAACAACCATGCCACGCTCAAAATTGCTTAAATCACCTTTCTTTCCCATTCTGACATTCAGTTTGGAGTTCAGGAGATTGTCTTGACCAGGACCACACCCCTAAATGCATTGAAGCAACTGCCATGTGATTAGTTGATTAGAGATAATTGCATTAATGAGAAATTGAACAGGTGTTCCTAATAATTCTTTAGGTGAGTGTATGTATGTATATATATCTATATATATACTTTTTTTATTATTATTTATCTATGTATTTAATTATCTGTATTTCAGTTTAATTATGGTATAGTAATTATATTTAAAGAGTAACTAAACACTAAACCAACTTTTTTTAGTTAATGGTCTGTAAGACTGGGGCTTTATTAGTGCTGATCATTGATTCAAGTAACTTTTTTGTCATTTGGGTATAAAGTGTTTTAATTCTACAATATATGGTGTAAAACCGTCTGAGTGCTGCCCTCTTCAGGTTGAACAGTGGCTACTGCAGTTGAATTTTCCTATTGGATGTTTGCGGTAGTTCATGACGTAAGCGGTGAGAGCTGATGTAAGCAGGTTCCAGCTAACCACGCTCTTGGTACGAGCTACCACGCCCTTGGCAGTGTAAAAACCATCTTGTTTCGTCAAAACCACTGTAGTGAGTCTAGAGTTGGAATTGAAAGTATTGAAAACGATCAGGATAGAGTATTTAACTGCCCTCAGTTCATCCCCTCTATCTCCGCTAGGCTCCGCCCACTTTTCCAGCATTTTCAAATATTGCCAGTGGGTGAAGTCAGGCTCTGACCAGGGGTTTATTACCCTTTAAAATAAAGGACAGATCAATAAATACATGATGTGTCCTAAGTCATTGAGAAATCATGTTTAACCATGTTCTCAGAATTTACCAAAATAACAGTGATTATCAATTTTCCTTAATCAAGCAGCCCTATTTATAAGTAACATAAATGAGGCTGAGAGGATGTGGAAGTCTAGTTCTATAACCTGTGATAAACTTTATTTTTATGTATATATCCCTATGCCAGCTTAATGTATAGGGAAAGCTATTAGTAAGTCATTTGTAGGTTGATTTCCCAAAAAACGTCTCCGGTTACCATCGTAACCTCGATTCCCTGAGTGGCGGGAACGAGACTTTACGTCAGCTATATGACGTATATGGGAACTCCCTTCTCCACTTGCTGAAATCTTATGGGCTAATGCCAGCTGGGGACAGCTGGCAAATTGTGGCGAAGCATGCAAATACTGACAGGTATTACGTCAGAATCACGACTGAACGCTAGCACGGCGGCTAACGTAATGTCTCGTTCCCGCCTCTAAGGGAACCGAGGTTACGATAGTAACCTTAGACGTTCACTTTCAAGGCGGTAACTCAACATGACTTACATGGGAACCGTATTAGGGCTGTCACTTTTTATTCGATATTCGAATATGCATTCGAACATGACGTGAAATATCCGTAATTGAACAATAAATAAACTCTCCGGTTTTTAAAGTGCCATGTTTAGCGCATTTTTACAGTCTATGATTGTTTTAATCATAGACTGTAATCCGTTTGTTTTTTATTTTATTGTTTGCCATCTCATCCAGGAGCGGGCGCTCTAAACGTATTGTAGCGTCGGCCCATGACAAAATCAAGCGATAATAGCCAATAGCCTCCCTGTTTTAAAAATGGAAGATAACGCACAGAACGGCCAGCCTGAGCGGACAATTACGACCCCAATTCATCTAAAAAGTAGTGTCTGTAAATATTTTGGGTTCTACACCGTAGATACCACTTCTCTCAACATTGACGCGCAAATACCTGTGTGTGCCAGGCACGTGTGCACGCTCCGAACACGTGTTCTCCACCGTGGGGAACATCGCCAATAAAAAGAGAGATAGATCCAGATCAAGTTGATAAATTGGTGTTTCTAGCAGAGAAATTAATTAGGCTAGCTAGGCTATAGACCTTACTCCTGCTGCTGTTTATGACTGTCAGACTGTTAATAAATTTGTGATTGAATCTCCGTTACAGTGTTTTTTGGGGTTTTTTTGGTGGCGGGGGCGGGGCTCGTAGAAATTCAAATATATTCGAATACATTGCTTGATATTTGATAACCGTTCAAATTTGATTTTTCTCAAAAGTGACAGCCCTAAACTGTATTAAATCCTCCGGGAGAGCAGAAGATAAGCCCTGAAATGTTAAGTCAAGCCACACCCACACGTAAGTGACAGACAGTTCTTTAGGCAATAGCCGTATATTCGCATATATATTCGCATGATTAGATTAGCCGGTGGTAAAAACCTACAGCCCTAAAGACGAGCCTACATGGCCCGTGAAGAGGCGATAGACCTCGACGAGTGAGCTCACATGTTAAGGGGGTATTCCTTCTGAATGAGCTCGCGCGTGGATTCCAAGAAGGCCGCCTCGGCGTGGGTGGCATGGGTCGATGGGCATGCACAAATCCTGCAAAGGTTAGCCATCGGATGCGAGGAAGAAAAGGTAACTAGTCCTCAGGTGCAACTTCAATGATGACAGCGTGAAGGAAGATATTTTGACATAATTGTCGCACCCATGCATTTTATACTGCCCGCGAAGTAACCTGTCAGTATTTGCATGCTTTGCGACAATTGGCCAGCTGTCCCCAGCTGGCGTTAGCCCAAAAGATTTCAGCGAAAGTGGAGAAGGGAGTTCCCATATATGGCATAGCTGACATAATGTTGAGTTAACGCCTTGAAAGGGAACTGCTGTTTACCGATGTTAATCAAAAGGTGTGTTCGACAATCGGCTTCGGCTGGATGTAACCGATCGGAGAGAGTTGCCGCGTGCAAGCGGGGAGGATCTGCAAACAGAGACATGAAGTCGGACACTTTCTGGTTTCCGTAGTGACCGCTCATGTGGTGTTTGCGATACTTTACCACAGCTAAAGTTAAATAAATGCAATATTTCCCAAATACACAGATGTTTCATTCAATAATCAATATGAGACATTTTCGTTCAATATTTGATGTACTGCTTAATACAGGGTCGGTTTGAACAAGAATAAAGTTCAACATAAGTCTTTAGATACTATCAATAAAGTGGAGTCTACGTCTTTTAATCAGTTTTATTTTGATAAACATGAGACAATATAACATCACGACTACATGAAAAGAGTGTTTCCTGTTATAAAAAAACTGATTTTGGCGTTTTAGTGGAACTAAAGGTGTGAGAATAAACACGAAACACACGTGATCGTTGTCTTGCGGTGAGTCCTGCCAATCGTGGAACAGCTGTGTCGTCATCAGAGCTCGTGCAGCCGCTCTTGAGAAGCTGCGCTGGCTGAGTTCTCTGGCTACTCTCGAATCGCTCTCGCGGTACTTTGATGGTATACGTCACAGTCACGTGGCGTCGGCGCTGAATCGCTGTATCGGATAAAATTTCTAACTGGCATGCACTGCTTCAAGTCAGCCGCAGATCGGTCTGCGCAGAGCTGCATGAAGTCAAACACGCCGAACGAATAGAGCATCACAGTCCCTATTTTCATTTCCGAGCAAAGGAACTACTCCTCCCATAAACCACCTCGCCTCATTAAAGTTGACTGAAAGCCACCGCGAAAGAGCCTTTTGAGTGACTTCCAAATCTGACGACAGCAACGTGAACTTTTTCCTCCAGTGAATTTTATATAGTGAATGTGCAGGGAAACTCCTTTTCCTCGATTTACTGAAGCTTACGCACATGCTAAAACATTCAGCATCTGGCTCGCTCATAGGCTGTGCTGGGGCAACTGCACATCCAATGGCGCGCGCGGGCGCCTCTGACGTACGACCAATGAGCTAGCCCTACGTCATTACGCGATCTTCAGTCTTCACGCGCCTTCGCGGGGTTTCAGACACGTGACACGACTTCCACCAATCAGATGCATCACTGTGGGATTGTTCAGGATTGTGGGTAATGAAGTAGAATGAAGAAGAAGAATCCAATACATCGCGAATAAAAGGGATTTATCTTAAAACAAGGTTAGTGCCCCATGAACTTTTGGTGTTTATATGAGCATATACAATCACTTAGTACAGCCGTAGCTGGTTTTAAGCCTACCATGTATGGTTACGTTTTTATGGCTTATATCCCAAATGTCAATGGAGAAATTGTATTGAATTTTTACTTCCGGCACCGGCTGTGGGCGGGACTGTGATGCTCTATACCAGGTGTGCCCAACCCTGCTCCTGGCGATCGACTGTCCTGCACAGTTTATCTCTAACCCTGATCAAACACACCTGCCTTTAATTTTCAAGTACTCCTGAATACCTTAATTGGTTGTTAAGACCTTAATTGAAGACCTTCAGGTGTGTTTGATTAGGGTTGGAGATGAACTGTGCAGGACAGTCGATCGCCAGGAGCAGGGTTGGGCACACCTGCTCTATACCTACCAGTGGAGACAACAACTTTGACTCAACCAATGGCACGAGTTTGGGGCGGGACTATCTGTTCGTCTGACCAATGGCATACAGAGGGAGTAGTACTAGAAACATGTTTGATAAAAAAAAATGTATCAAAATAAATGATCCATTAAAAGCCACCTATGTGAATTTTGCTATTTTTTATTGCTAATTTTTTTTTTATTAGCAATCTCAATATGATTCTTCAACTTTATCTTGCTAGTAATGGATCTAAATTATTGTGAAAATAAAGACATGTACTCTCCATCTAAAACTTCATATTATCAAGCAAAAATATGCATATCGCTGTTCTCAACCACAAAGGCTTTGCATTTTCATCTGTAGGGTTACTAATTCTCCAAATCCTTTTACCCATGACAAAATGTCCTGAGTACAATAGGATAGAACTACCACAGTGGTTATGATATAACAAGATTTACACTCCTCCATCACCACCATCTAGGGCACAGATCACTGTACACTGATTTACTGACCAATTTATTAACACTAACAAGAGACTATGTACTTAAGAGTAACACTAAAAGACACAAAACAACAGGTAACGTTAATTAAAATCACCAAGTAACATTCAAATTACATAAAGGGCCATCACATAGTTGCAGTTAGGCTATTTGCTTTGATAGTCTTCAACCTCACCACTGGAGATAGGCCTATAACGTTACTTCAACATTATCGCTAATTAATTATGTTTTGATGATCTGTAAACAGTAAATGAATGCGCAGTCCAGCTCTCAAAAATAATATTTGTTTTAAAAAAAAAGACTCAGTCTGGCCCAGATATCAGACTGTTATATAACAGCTTAGCTTGGCACACAGAGGTGTTTGGCATTTTATTCACTAGTACGAGCCTGAACATTTAACTTTATCGCAGCCGCTTAAACTGTCTGTCTGTTATGAATATAGATGGGTGAAGTTTATGGTCATCCATATACGCTTTCAAAACCAACTCAACAGTTAAAAGTAACGAATATTTCACTAGTCAGCAATTTTGACTAGCTAACAAGTGCTTGTATGAATGCTAGCAAACTGAAACTGGTAGGCTAAATATGAGAACGTAACATATTAACCAAAAGCATTTTTTCGTCTCTCGATACTGTGTCAAACGAGACATTACACTGAAAAGCAACAATGCAAAGGAATGATGGCTTTAGCAAGCTAGCCAACTAACGGTGCGCTCAGTTCAGTTTAGCTAATTAAAATTAGATGGTTTAACGTTAACTGACAAATGAAACGTCATAAACGGGTGACAGGAGTACTCAACGCATTAACAATTTAAGCAGTGTTAGAAAAGCCTGTTAAAAGGAGAATACCCGCTGTCTTTCGCTGGTTAGCAGCGTTAGCCGCACAATTCTTGGTTGGATGTAACGTTACAGTATCGGTGGCGGCGGGGGGGACTAGCGAGCTGTCTACCTAGAGACTCTTTTGGGGAATTTACTTTCGGAACGTTCAGGAACTACCATCTAGGTAGGCAGCTCACTATGTTTTAAACACAGCCTACAGTGTGTACCTCGGTATAGTGATGCATTTGGTGTTGATATTCTGGGTGGTGATGGCCTTCTCCAACTCCTCCAGCTGTCCTGTCTTCTTCAACTTCTTCACCAGACTCTTCACTGCCTTCTCACACCATTTCTCCTCCTGTCCGTTCTGCTCGCCCTTCTTCCAGCCGAGAAGTCTCTTTACAATCGGTGGCGTGAAAGGCAGTATAGACATCTTTAGTAAATCAACAACAGCTCTAAATATATTCCTTTTCAGGGGACTACAAGTCTCTATGCTTTTAAAGACGTGGACCTGTTAAATGGCCAGATCAGAAATAACAGAAAGGTTTGTTTATGCCCATTAGAGTCACTTTGCCGGATTCTGAGAGATGTTCAGCCCCTCATGTCTGTGGAAAGTGAACAGCACACACATGAAATCCGGCGAGACGCAGCGCTGTCTGCACCCGCCCCTCCTCCTCCTCTTTACTTCAGAGCTACAGACTTTAGAGATTTTAAAAATAACAGTATTAATATCCTATGTGTTTAACATTCATTCATTCATTTATTAGGGAAATAAGATATAATACATTATTTTGTAAAAATATTTCTATATTATATCTATATTACATTATAGTATATTAGTCAGTATACATATTATGAGAATTTGCACATTATAGGCTAATTATCTTCTAAAAAATCTAGAGATTCTGGAAATCAAAAACCTATTTCCTATGTGCTTAACACATTTATTTATTTATTTATTTATTTATTTATTTATTTATTTAAGGCAAAATGAGATACATTTAGTGTCAGCGTAATTTATATATATATATATATATATATATATATATATATATATTAAGCTGACACTAAATGTATACTTTCATTTAATATATATATATATATATATATATATATATATATATATATATATATATATATATATATATATATATATATATATATATATATATATATATTAGTATTTTGGAAATGAATGAGCACTATTTTATATTATATTATAGTGTATTATATTATGTGCTGTCAAATCAATTAATCCTGCTTAATCGTATCTAACATAAAAGTTTGTTTTTACATAATGTGTGTGTGTGTGTGTGTGTGTGTATGTATATATATATATATATATATATATATATATATATATATATATATATATATATATATAAACTTGTATTATATATAACACAAACATACACATTTATGCTTTTTTTTTATTTGATTAAGCATTATGCCTCACAATTAATGCAATTTAATTCAATTCCCTAAATATGCTATTTTAGGTTGTAACACAAATCAAACTGATGGAATAATAGGATGCTGAAAAAAAGAGTTTTTTGAGACATCTTTATTTGGACCTGAAGCTCTGGTTGAAGTTGTGTACAATGGTTCTGGACTCCAGACAGGGGTGGGAGGGAGGAGCAGTCTTGTGTGCACTTGCATACATATTCAGGCCTGTTGCAGCTTGCCCTCTGCAAGCACATACTGGGAATGTCCCGAATCAGTTCACGTTCATTCAAGAGGAAGGGTGTCAATTCAGGCCAGCTTGAGGGAGTACAAGGGCTTTGATACCATAGAAATCTATCTCTGCCTGACACTTAATCAAGACATTTTAAAGATCACATCTATGTTTGGATGACTCAATTGGCCAAAACGGATAACAAAAATATGACCAATTTTATCACAATCACTATTTAAATAACACCTGTTCTAAATAAATCAAATAACTTTAACTGAGAATCCCATAATTCTTGTTTCAACATTCATTCAGTAGTTTAAATATTAAGCAAGACCACACTGCCTTATCACCTAGTGAAACAAAAACATGCTATTTTTTAAAGCCATCTCTTATGAGATAAACGTGCAATCTAGCATAGTAAAGAGAAATGGCATGTTGCCTCAGCATGTGAAGTGTAGACACATTCCCTGTTTTACAACCCACAATGTAAGGTCCTAAAATAGAGGACACCTCTCTGGCTAACCCTTTGATCCCCCCAATAAAAGCGATTTAATTTCACCTTGAATGCTTCCTGTGGAAATTGTTAAGGTGACTGGGGTGGGGGTATTTTGATCTGTTTGTGGGCTGTTATTCATACTGAATACCATCCCCCTCCTCCTGCACTTATGCTATAAATAACTCTACCCAGAAGCCCAAACTGATAGTCCCCCTTTTCCTTTTATCTATTTTTATCTTACCATCAATGAACACCATGTAATAATTTCATGCTGGGCTCTGGCACGATATAGGCTACCTCTTCAATCAGGTCTAAAGAGAAACTCTAAAGTCAATTCAAAACAATTGTGTGTGTGTGTGTGTGTGTGGGGGGGGGGGGGGGTCCCTTACTAACCTTATCTTTGTAAAGTTGTATCCAGTTTTGCAGCTTCAACAACATAACACAAAACGACCATAAAAAGTGAACATCTTTACAGCACAAAGAATACACAAGTTTTATTGGAGAATTATTATTTTTATATAATACTATGTGCTGCAAAAACATGTCGGCTACATTGTAAGTACCTCACCGTAAACTCAATCTTGTCCTTTTATTAAAGAAAACAAGGGATACGTCAAAAATATATTTTTTTTGTGGTAATCAGCATTATGCTGATCACAAATGCTGTCGACTGAGCAAACCTATAGTGTCATGATTACTGTCTTGTGTTGTGGACTCTTATTTTGAAGTATAGTTTTGTTCCTATTGTTCCTGTGTCCCATTGTTCTAGTTCCTGTTTCCTTTGTTTCGTTACCTGCCTTATTAGTTTATATAGTTACCCATGTCGGTTGTCATAGCAACTAATCACCTTCACCTGTTCCTTGTTAGCCCTTGTTATCTTGTGTTTGTTTTCCTGTCAGCCATCCTTGTCAGTTGTCCGAACCAAGTAAACCGAACTACAAGTGTGAACACACCCTAGTCCTGGTCCGCTTAGCGTTCACATTGCCATTTTAACACCGAACCTAAAGATATCGAACCAAAATAGGGATTTGTTCGCAACCTGATTGGTCGGCTTTTATTACATGTTTCGCGTCCAAACCATGTGTGCTGGGATAAATGTACTTGTTGTATTGTACGTAGCCTACTTATGATTGTCCGCTTGTTTGGTGCGCACCAGAGTTCGGATGGCAGCGTTCACACTTATTCAAATGAACCGCACTAACAGGGCAATTGCAACGGGGTCCGTTTTAATCAAACCAAATGTGCCAAGTGTGAGCATACAAGCACTTGATATTTACAGAGAGGTGTGTTGGATCTGCAAACTTTTGAATGGTAGTGTAGTTTTATTGCAACTCTAACATCAAGTTCATTTTTGGGGAGGGTGAGGATGAAGCAGCGTGTGCTGCCATGTGCCGTCTGCTTCAGCCCGCACAAGCCCAGCACCTGTTTCCACCCCAGGGACTTCACCGGGACAGCTGGTACAGAGTGTGGACAGAGTGTCAGTGTGTGTGAGTTGGGGGCAGATGGGCTGAGGCCGAGAAGGATGGGAGAATGGCAGAGTTTCAGGTCCATGGCCAGAGTGAAAGATAGCTGTGGACAAAAGGCAGAGTGGATGGCCGAATGAGTAATGACCGCAGACAATCCGATGGATAACAATGGTATTGTGCAGGACTCCACACTGGGTATATGGGAAGCAGTTTGGATTTGAGAGGGAGTAGGAGGATCAGCTGGACTTTACACAATGGTGTGAATAGGAGGGGGCAAAGGATTTTAGGGCTTTTGTGTAACCACAATAAAACTTAATAACACTGATGGAAACCTAAAAGTGATTGTGTGCTTTACTGCGAACAATTAGATTAGAGAGAGAGAGAGAGAGAGAGAGAGAGAGAGAGAGAGAGAGAGAGAGAGAGAGAGAGAGAGAGAGAGAGAGAGAGAGAGAGAGTGTGTGTGTGTGTGTGTGTGTGTGTGTGTGTGTGTGTGTGTGTGTGTGTGTGTGTGTGTGTGTGTGTGTGTGTGTGTGTGTGTGTGTGATTGACATCCGTAGATATATTTATATATCAATTAGTAGAAAATTGAGTTTAAAATATGTCATGGAAATGTTTAACTGTGAAAATGTGAAAAATACTGATATACAGGGTTTAATTGCACAAATTCTGGATGGGTGAGCAGGGCACCACCTAAGACTTATAACAGATATGCATCAGTCGCACCAAACTAAATCTGGGGCAGCATCAGTTTTGTCTGAGCTGTCCCACACCCCCATCACATATCATTCTCCCCCGACCCCATAATAAACCCCTCAGACACACTCCTCCATCATACACACTGCCTAATATCTTTAATCCCAAATACCTTACTTATTTCCTCTCAGACTCACAGATAAAGACTAAGCTTTGTGCTGTCTGACTTTGCATCAACTAGCAATATAACACAATGGTACCCTGATATTAATCAGTTTATTCATTTTATATTTAAATAAAGTATTTTTTTCATTTCATTGCACCACCGTTGATTAGTGACAGCATAACTCTTACGTTCCATTTACAGTGATATTTTTGCTTAATGTGATTAATTAAAAGCACTGAATATGTTATCTGCTTTGCAAACTTATAAAAATATATCACATATAAAGATATTAAGAGCTAGAAACTCTAAGGACTAAAACTCCACTTATGTAAATCATCCTGTTGCATAGCAATGTTGACGAAGCTAACTCTTAAAAATAGCGATATGTCTCCACCTATTGGCCAATTAAAACATTGCAATATTTTCCTATGTTATATATTAAACACATATTTTAAATGTAAAAAAAAATTCAACAAGAAGTTATTTAAACATATATTGGTTTTTTATGTAATATTTAATTTACTATTCAAAAGTCTGAAGTGAGTACTTTCTTTTTTTAAAGAAATCAGTACTTTCATTCAGCAAGGATGCATTATTTTGTTTATCAAAGAATTATAACAGTTTCCACAAAAATAGTAATATGACCTTTTTTGGACAATTGTAAATGATTACAAAGCACCAATTTAGAATATTAGAATAATTTCTGAATGATCATGAGCAATTCAGCTTTGGCATCACAGGAATAAATACAATTTTAAGATACTGTAGATTTAAAAAAAAAGTTATTATAAAGGTGTTATAATATCTTACAATATTATATTTTTACGGTATTTTGATTAAATAAATGCAGCCTTGGTGAGCATAAAATACTTCCTTAAAAATATTTTTAAAATGCTAACTAAATTGATAAAATTATCGATATGAATTTTCTATATAGGCCTGCATAAGCTGCATGTTTTACACAAAAATATTATGACTTGCTTATAACTGTGAGCGGTTACTCATCTCAGAAACCTACTATACTGCATTCTTCATACACTAAACAGATATGAACCTAACCTTTCACAATCAACCAATCGATACAACCTCAATCAGAGGCTTTTAACTCCGGAATGATTTTTTTCAGTAATTAGCCAAACATAATCGTTAACTGAAGCCCTGCTGACAGCTCAGCCTTCTATTTCCTTTGATTACGTGTCGAATAGCTACTATTTTAAAGAAGGAAAATATAGGCCTATAGGCCTACCCTATACCCGTGATCTAGGCCTACTTTCACACAGTGTTTCTAAAGCTCAAGTGCTGAACCGCATTTAATTCATGAGCCAACATGCCTCTCTCTGGAGACATTTTAAACTTAACACCACTATTCAGATGTTAATTGTCAATGATCATGCCTATCCATCTCCAGAACAGGCCCTTTCACACTGTAATATCCCAGGAGGAGTCGGAAGGATAGGAATCGTGTTAATGCGTGCATCAGCTTACGCTTTATGGTAAATGAGCACATGGCAGTGCTTTTACCTTCAGGCAAGACAAGACAAGTGACTTATGGGCGTCAATGACATTTAACATCACCGAGCCATCGAAAAACACCAAACACTATGATGCAATAAGACACAATGCTGACACACAAACACATACATAATGTAAAATGACCCAACTAACCTAATCATTGTGAAATTACTTTGAGTGCAATCAACCCCACCTCATCCCCCTATCGCCCCATGCTAGGAGCCACAGTTTCCATATGCATGAAATTGCCAATGTTAAAGTGGGTTATGAAATGGGGGTAATGCTGTGGATAATTCCACTGCACACCCAGTAATGCTTTTTTTCCATTAAATTAGGGCCTGTCTCCTTACTGAAGTGGCTGTGCCTTACAGCAAGACGCTTGTAAATTGCCATTTACGGATAATTAAGCATTCCTCATGAACATTAAAACATGCTTATTTTGGAGGGGCAGTGGCTGGGGACGTCTCCTCGTGTGGTGACTAATGTCTCTGTGGTGTGAACGGCAGAGCTTCTTCAGCTCAGAGTTGCCGGAGGGCTGTAATAACAATTTTTTTCCCCTAAAACAACACGGATTGTGTAATTGTGTGTCCTGCGTTTGACTAACTATTCGATTATTGGCAAAGACAGCCTGTCACCGCAGGTTTAGATTTGACTCTAAACGGCACAGCAAAACCAAACCATCATTTTGCTTTGAGATAAATTCTACTTTAAGTTATGGAAACACGTTTCTAAATGGGAATGTCGGTGCAAATAAAAAACATAATAGACGAAAAACAATTGTTAAACAATCCCTTAAGCTATCACTACACTTTTACCCTCTCATTTTATATCTTTCATAAGCTTTTTTTCTGCCTCACTGGCTTGGAGAGGTATTCGGATGCAGCAGTGCATCAATAATCATTATTTTCAGAAAAATTAATTGATATGTAAATTGGTCAGCCACAATAAGACATTACAGCAGTTGATTACTATACAAAACAGCCACGAATGCATTGTTCCCCTAATCTGATTGATTTCGAAAGCTTCAGGCAATGTAATAAAAATACTATGGCAATAAAAAGACCAATACTATTTTATGGTTTAATAAACACAATGGATGTAAATTGCTTTGCTTTCGTCCTATTGCATATTGAAATGGGTTTTGGTGTCTATAAAGTATACCAGACTAATTATATCTTGCTCTGCTGGTAGTAGTGACTGCTTTAATCTAGTCTCCGAATCAATAATATCTCCTCTTTGGTTAACTGAGAAGTTATTTACAAAGCGAGTAGCTTTGAAAATATAGATTTTCTAAGCTTATTTAATTTTTACATCCACTTTCTTCTTTTAATGCTGCCCGAGGAGCCGCTCTCGGAGTAGGCTACATTAATTGACTTTTTATGAGCGCATTTGTTCCTCTTCCCCGCTGAAAGGGAGGGCGATGACCTTTCGATGCTCTGCCCACCACAGTTATCCTCTTTACGCTGCTTTATGGGCGGTTTGCCGTTGCCTTCATCTCCCTCCTCTGGCAGAGCAATGAGCAGTCGATGGTATTTCCTGACATGATATGTGCCTGCGAGCGTGTAGTTACATGAGAGCCTGTGTGTGTGAGAGCATATGTGTTTGCATGTAGGCCGGGTCAGAGGTTGAACTATACGGTGCCTGGAGGAAAGCGACTCGAGGTTGAGAGCACTTTAACTGGTTATTGCAACTCTACTGTTTATTTTAGCAAGAAACCTGTAAAACTCGGCTGGTTTGGACAATGATGTATGTGGATATAGCGATGTGGCGTTAGATTTGGCGACAGGGGGTGAAGTTGAGAAGGAGAAATTGATTTTTCCTCCTTATTCTTGCATTCTCCATTTCGAACTGTTTTCCTGTTTGTTAGATTTTGCATAAACGTTAGAACGAGCTTGTGTGTGAGCTTGTTCTGTCTCATTACACACAGACTGCATAGCTGTGATGGCTGTATGCTCTCGGTTCCATATGTAAACCATTTTCCCCCTTCCCAAAAGCCTGGCCTCATTAGCGCAGCCTTTATGACACGGCTCTACCTAAATGCCACAGATTTTTCCATTCCTGTGCTCAGCCCAAATACACTCTGGCAGACCAAAAACTCACAATGCTTAGCAAGACAGAGGCAAGAAATTCAAATACACATTGTGTATGAACAACATGAAAGGTCAATATCGCTTTACACTGTCAGTGTATACATATTTATAACTAATATTATATATCTTTTGTAGTATATATTATATAAATAAACAATTAAAAAAGCAGAAAAATATAGGCCTATAATATATATATATATATATATATATATATATATATATATATATATATATATATATGAATTTCAGCATCAATATTCCAGTCTTCAGTGTCACATGATCCTTCAGAAATCATTCTAACAACCTGATTTCTTGGTAAAAAAGTTGCTTAATATTTTTTTTTTTGATTATTTTTTGATGAATATAAATTTTAAATGAACAGTATTTATTTGGAATATAAAGCTTTTGTAACATTATAAATGTCTTTAGTGTCACTCTCGGTCTATTGAATGTGTCCTTACTGAATAGAAGTATTAATTCCTTAATAAATAGTGGAATGTCACCTATTCAGTAGAAATGATAATGGTTCTGCATTAAATGGAAACAAAGTGAAGATATTACTTCCATAAAAAGAGGACTGCATGAACTATGCTAAATCACCAGAAGGTGGGGATAAAATCTCCTTTTAAAGCAGGATCGATGAGCACAATTGCTACAAATGTGCCTTCAAAAGAGGGAGCTATGGTACTCTGGTAACATGTGTCAGTAATGAAATGTCCCCAATGTGATGTGTGTTTGCCACTTATAACAAACACAAGACAGACTGCCACCTCAGCACTCTTCACTGTTCTGATTTTCTAGATCTCTTTTTATCTTTAACATGAAAAATCACTTCTGTCCTAGCTTAACTCATACACTTAATGTACATTTTCCAAAACTGTATGATGGTTCAGTCCTTCAAAAACCCACAAATGAGCAATTGATAAACAAGAGACCCGTAAACTGAGAACAAAGGAAAGAGTGAGAGAAAAATACAAATCTCTTTGCAAATTATATGAGGGCAAGTTTTGTTTAAGGTTTCGGCTGGTTTAAGCATTCCACTAGTTTCTTTTGAACAAGGAGATGGCATTTCAGTGCTTGTTTTTCCTCTCTGAGAGTAAGACTTTAACTAAATGTAGACCATTTTGAGAGACCGCTTTCTTCCTCCAACCGCCCTTGAACTCCACACATATGTTTCTGATAGACCTTAGCACTCCACAGCACTCCTACTCAGCCGCTCATTCAGAAAGAAATGGGGGGGGGAAAGAGGAAAGAGGGGAGTTGAAAAAAGTTTCCACTGAAACACTAAACAGTTTTATTTTCTCTCTGCCGTTCTCTGGGGCATGCTTTAAAGACTGCTCAATCACACGCTGATGCACTCTAAAAAATGCTGGGTTGTTTAACCCAATTTTGGGTCAAATATGGACAAACCCAGCCATTGGGTTACATTTTTAAATTACATTTTTTACCCAATGTTTGAGTTTGTCCATATTTGACCCAAAATTGGGTTAAAACAACCAGCATTTTTTAGAGTGTGTGCTCTCCGGTCACACCAAGAAACAAACCAATGATTTAACTCTCCTCAAGGTCTCTCCATTCACATTTTGTTCCTCTCCTCCATCTTATTTTCACTTTTGCAGCTGAGCTGAACAGTCTGAGTGCAATTTTTTATTAATTTTAAATGAAATTTGTATTCATCAGCAGCACATTTTATACATGCATTTGTGCATGAGAGAAATATGAGAACTGGCCAACAATGTGGACACATTTAAAAGCTTAAAACTAATTTGTATACACTTTGTAAAATATAAGAATAAATAGTTTTGTTTACATATTTATTATTAAAATATTTAAAACCTCCAACCTCACACACACACACACACACACACACACACACACACACACACACACACACACACACACACACACACACACACACACACACACACACACACACACACACACACACACACACACACACACACACACACACACACACACACACACACACACACACACACACACACACACACACACACACACACACACACACACACACACGTTTGTTTTTGTGATTTATGAGGACATTCCATAGGCGTAATGGTTTTTATACTGTACAACTACATTCTGTCCCCCTACACTGCCCCTATCCCTAAACCTACCCATCACAGGAGACATGCTGCATTTTAACATTTTTAAAAAAACATTGTTTTTTATGTTTTTTAAGCTATTTGAAATATGAGGACTCATGCAATGTCCTCATATATCATGTGTAAGTTGTAATACCAGTGTAATATGCATGTCATTATACACATTTGTGTCCTCATATATCACAAAAACAAGCACACACACACACACACACACACACACACACACACACACACACACACACACACACACACACACACACACACACACACACACACACACACACACACACACACACACACACACACACACACACACACACACACACACACACACACACACACACACACACACACACACACACACAAACACAAACTTTATTAGGTACACCTGTTCAACTGCTTGTTAAAGCAAATATCTAGCCAATCAAATGGCAGCAACTCAATGCATTTAGGCACGTAGACATAGTCATGATGATCTGTTGAAGTTCAAACTGAGCATCAGAAATGGGAAGAAAAGTGATTTCATACTTTGAACGTGGGATGGTTGTTGGTGGCAGACTGGCTGGTCTGAGTATTTCAGAAACTGATCTACTGGGATTTTCACACACAACCATCTCTAGGGTTTACAGAGAATGGGCTGAAAAGAGAAAATATCCAGTGAGTGGCAGTTCTGTGGGTGAAAATGCCTTGTTTATTCGGTCAGAGGAGAATGGCCAGACTGGTTCGAGCTGATAGAGAAGCAACAGTAACTCAAATAATCACTTGTAACAACCAAGGTCTGCAGAAGAGTAAACACACAACACACCAAACCTTGAAGAAGCAGATGAGCTACAGCAGAAGAAGAACACACTGGGTGCCAATCCTGTCAAATAAGAACATAAAACTGAGGCTCACCCAATGCACAGGCTCACCAAAACAAGAAAACAGAAGATTGGAAAAACGTAGCCTGGTCTCATGAGTCTCAATTTCTGCTGCAACATTCAGATGATGGTAGGGTCAGAATTTGGCATAATCACATGAAAGCATGGATCCATCCACCCTTGTATCAACGGTTCAGGCTGCTGCTGGTCTAATGGTATGAAGGATATTTTCTTGGCTCACTTTGGCTCCCTTAGTACCAACTGAACATCATTTTAACGCCACAGTCTACTTGAGTATGGTTGCTGACCATGTTGCTCACAGTGTCTCCCTCTTCTGATGGCTATTTCCAGCAGGATAATGTGTTAATATTAATATTAATAATGTTAATATTTGTGTTCATTTTAAATGGTAAAACGATAAAAAAAAACATTTTTAAACAAATAACAAATGATATATATATATTAATTTATATTAATAGGAATAATGAAGAATACGTATGTGTATACAAACTTTTCACTGGCAAGTGTATTTATAATAAAACTTGAATGTGTACAGCAAGATGTGTGGCGTTTGATCAATGTTTTATGTACATGCAGTCAGAGAAGCTAAATGTGTTCACACATAAATGTGCCAGAAGTTGCAGCACTGGCATGCTTACACCACACATATAGTATCTTATACACAAAGTAATTCTTCATGCTTAATTTCCCTTTATCATCTATAAATCACTACGAGACCTGTGCAGACAGATAGGGAAGTGTAAACACCTGTTGTGGTGTATGTCAGAATTCAAACAGGCAGGAGAGGTGCATGTGTGTGTGAGCCGGGGAAGGTAGGGCATGATAGGTTAAAGGGGGGGTGTGGGCGGCAGATGAGTCAAATTAAAACCAGCCGAGACATCTTTGCTAGCAGGCTCAGCTGGAATAACTCTCTCTAAAATGTTACCCCTTCTATCCTGAGTGTGAGCAGATTTGCCTGCATGTCCCAAAAGCCAGGAGGGCAAATCCTGTCTACCTTGTTCAACTCCTTAACACCGGCTCAGGAGCCATGCTGATTTTTACTGACATCTATGGAGAAAGAAATACACTGACTTAGTCTTGACTATCAGCACTTCAGTTGATCCAAACGGTATGTGCCTCCCTCCTGAATAATACATCATTTATGAGCTGTCACTGGAGTTCTATAA
This sequence comes from Chrosomus eos, assembly GCA_036326025.1. Classification (NCBI taxonomy): domain Eukaryota; kingdom Metazoa; phylum Chordata; class Actinopteri; order Cypriniformes; family Leuciscidae; genus Chrosomus; species Chrosomus eos. The sequence goes on along the minus strand of CM070824.1, from coordinate 37,151,603 downwards.
GTTTCAATAGCTTGTCTCTTATGGCTCAGATTACAGTAAACATTATTTTGGTCTAAAAAGAAGTTTGAATGAGTGCTTTTATGCAATTTCATGACAATTGGCTCCGGCTTTCACAAATGTGAAATAACATTTTGTGATTCATTTCGGCATTGATAATGTTGACATAGAACATTAATAAATCCAAGTCTGAGGACGTGAATAGCTCTGTGTAAAACATCACGGGTTGCCATCTCGTAATTACGGTTATGATATAGCGTGAGCGTAGCATAAGCACGAAGTAGTTTGCTACAGTGGTAATATTGTGAGCTATGGCAATCTATTTGGTATATAGAGGCAGTTTTGAAGAGACTTTTAACACTCAACTGATCTAAAAGACCTGTTTACCTGACCTACGTATCTGTTGAACACATATCACCTACATCTGTAGAAAGATCCAAATTGACAGATTTCATGACATCATTTTTATTATTATTATTACTATTAATAATAAAAGAAAACGCCACCAGTTCCTGATGAAATTTATTCTAAAACATAATTTTTTCCTTTTCATTATAATTTCCACCATAAAAATACCAGTAACATATAATACCAGCTGCAACATGGGGAAAGCAGACAACTTTATGTTTCACTTCAGTAAATGTCTTTATAAATACTAGAAAATGCCCAAGACTTGGGTTATTGTCACGAAAAAAACTAAAACAGAAAGAAAAAAAAACAGTGTTGTTTTATAAATATTTCTGTCAGATTAAATGAGAGAGATAGTGGGGGGACATGTTGACGCTGCTCGGTCATTCACTAGTCCCACTGCTCAATGATCCAAAACATAATGAATCTAACATTTCAAATATGCTAAATGCAAAGCTGTTTATGTCATTGTGTATTAGTATGTGTGTGTGTTTGTGGGTGTGTATGTCTATGTTATGGCCCGCAGGCTGGTTTAGCTGACCTCAGTGAAAGCGAGCCTCATGACAGAAGGTCTGGCATTGTCTCTGTGCCCAGGCTGCTGTGGAGCCAGCCGGTCTGCCGGCCGCCAGCTTTGCTTGCTTATAACTGCTGAGAACATCCGATCCCCTTGGGGAGGGGGGGAAAGAGGAGGAGAGGGAGGAGAGAGAGAGAGAGAGAGAGAGAGAGAGAGAGAGAGAAGAGAGAGAGAGAGAGAGAGAGGAGAGAGAGAGAGAGAGAGAGAGAGAGAGAGAGAGAGAGAGAGAGAGAGAGAGAGAGAGAGAGAGAGACTCTATAGCACTCTACATTCACTCTACACTCTACATTCTTTCTTCACCCATTATCTCTTCTGTTTAGAAAAGCAACATACATTATCCACAGTGACAGCCATGTATGTGTTTATGTGTGTAATTATTTAAATAGAAGTGGAGAGAAAATCTCTATTATTAAAAATAATAATAGAGAAATATAAAAAATGTTACCCTTTGTCATACTTACACTTACACACAAGGCACACAAGACTATATATATATTATATATATATATATATAGTCAAACCAAAAATTATTTGTAAAACAACCACACCATATATAATTTGTGATATTTTTTTATAATGGGTGCAGGACACTATAGTTCATTTATGTAATATACATGTATACAGTCAAACCAAAATTTTATATATATATATATCCATGGTCTCCGGTGTAGGAGGCGAGCGCTCTAACAAGGAGGCTAAAGACGTAACCTCTTGCATCAGTAGCAAGAGAGCCTTTTGAGATCAGGGGAGTGAGGTTTACATGCACAGCTCTTACTGGCCTTCGGCAGTTACACTCACCACACCCCCTAAACCTCACTCCCATTCGGATCATGGCACCAAATGTAACCGTTTGGAGGTGGGTGCTCTAACAAGGAGGCTAAAGACCACAGCATCTAGCGCCAGTAGCAAAAGAGCCTCTTGAGATCAGGGGAGTGAGGTTTACATGCACAGCTCTTACTGGCCTACGACAGTTACACTCACCCCCCTAAACCTCACTCCCATTCGGGTCATGGCACCAAATGTAACCGGTTCTACTAAACCCGCTCAAAACGGGATTCGAACCTTGATCTCCGGCGTGGGAGTCAAGATCAGGGGAGTGAGGTTTACTCACACAGCTCTAACTGGCCAATGACAGTTACACATACTAAAAGCTGCCATTAAGACTTGGTAGCTGTTATTTGACAGTAAATTTGACAGGTCCCCTTGTGGCCCGAAGGGAACGAAGAATGTATTGTAATTCAGTTGAGTTAGATGTGACATCATGAAATGCACCTACAAAAAAAGGGAACAGTAATTTGCAAAGTTTATTGTTAAAATGTTTTGCATGTAGTTAACATTCAAATTTAATATGTTCAAATTTGTTGAAGAGAGTTTCCCGACCAACCCAGCTCAACCAATGGTGTGAGTTTGAAGAGGAGCTATCTTGTATGTCTGACCAATGGAAGACATCATGCCTTTTCAGGAAACCTGCATTTTTTTTTGTGTAATTTCTCTTTCAGACAGTAGTGCCACGGAAATTACACATTACATTATACTGTCAGTGTGAATCTCATCTTTAGTTAGAGGGCTCTCTACAAGAGCCTCGTTCAGTTACGCTAAATCATCTATCACAGGACAGCCGAGTAGCCCCACACTCTGACAGAAACCAATGAGCTCTAATCGTGACCAGACGCCCCTGTTAGAGCATGAAGCACTCCACACAGTTTTGCTACTCAGTGTGCAGTTGTCAGCAACTGAGGCGCTTCCAGGACAGTAAAGAGCACATCTTTCATCCAGCCCCATGCCTCATAAAAAACCTTCTTAAACAGACCAACAGGAATAAAAGTATTAACAAAAAAGTGAAAGGGCATACAAAAAAATCCCTTCCAAAATGGAAAATGTTGTATTTGTAATTACATAACCTTTGGAAGAAGGTACCTTTTTTCAGCTGTATGTTCTAGAAATAGTAAGTGGACTCATTCTTGGAGTTAAGGTTGCTATACCGGGCAATGGAAAGTAAACATACAGAGAGATGAGAGACCTCTGCGATTTCTATGGGAAAGGACAACCGAAGTAGTGCCACTTCTCTGAGCGCATGGAAAAGGCTTCGGCCAAGTGGAGAAGAGGGACACGTGTCCTTCAGTGCGGGACCTGAGGGGGGAGAATTTGGAAAGAGAGATGAGAAGGAAGTGGGAAGTACAAGGGGAAAGAGAGACAACGTGACCTAACATGAACTCAGGCAAATGTGGATGATAAACAAGGCACCACAGCTTATTTCTGTGTCTGTTTGTTTAGCATTTCTTTGTTTAGAGCACTGTATATGGAAAAAGAAGTGCAGAGCTGCGGAAATGTTGTGCTGTTGAGTAAATGAGCAGTAGATGTTAATTTAGGAAGACGTATGGGAGACAAGAGCCTCTTGTGAAGTAGTTTGACTTTTAAAGGTGAGGGTTTTTCCATATCTGTTCAATGTGGAGAGAATATAAATTGAAATCTGTCATATGCTCGCCAGACTAGCAGGGTCTATTCCGGGTAAGTCCTTATTGTAAGAACATGATTCCACTGTCAGACATGGCCCCAAACAGAGCCGCACATCTGGGGTATCAGCTGGCCAGCAGCCCCCTAAAACTCTTGCCTGCTTTCCCTTCATGCTCAGTCAGTTGTAATGCCTTTGGATCTATAGCTCACAACAGAGGTCAGTGCAGGGCTCAGTGACTGATGGCTACTATCCATATCAAAGCGAGTTTTAAAGCTCTTCCTTGCCAACAAAACACGGCACTCAATCAAACCAAACTTACACTTGGGCTGGTTTATACTGTAGCTTTATTTCTATGAACCTATAATATTACACAGATTTTTTTTGAAGTCAACATGAAATCAAAATAGAGCCTATTTACTGTCTAATGGCCCTTTTCCACTGCATGGTACGGTACGGCTCGGCTCGGTACGGCTCACTTGTGGCGCTTTTCCACTGCATGGTACGGTACGGTACGGTATAGCTCGCTTCGGCTCGCTTTAAATGGTACCACCTCTGTTGAGTTTCCAAGTGTACCGTACCAAATATAAAATGTGACGTGAAAACACTGCAGATCACTGATTGGTCAGACAGAATCGTCACTACCAGCGTCATTGTATTTGCGAGACATCAAACCCACTATATTTAAATAGCCAGTAACAGCCACCGCTGTAGCACCTGTTTTAAAACTACTTGCTTGAAGAAAAAAGAAAGAAAAAAAACTTCCAAAAAAGAAATGGCTGAATCGTGTTCAGTGGACGAAGTGCAGACGTTCATCTTGTCGTTGGTTGCCGAGGAGCGGATAAAATATAACGATCCCACCCACTTTGAAGCGGTACTAACTACAGTGGAAAAGCAAATTGAGCTAAAGCGAGCCGAACCGTGCCGTGCTGAGCCGAACCGAAATGAGACGTACCGAGCTGTACCATGCAGTGGAAAAGTGCCATTACTGCATGCTTCTGGTCCTCTGGACGATCTATCAATGAACAGTGTATACAATAGTTTGTCTTTATAATTTTTAAGCAAAACGTAGTAAATTGTTCTAACTATGAAACAACTATAAAACACTCAGGCATTAACTAACATTAAATAGGCATTAACTAACATTAAATAGGCATTAACTAACATTAAATAGTATGTTAATGCATTAACTAACATTGTAAAGTGTTACCAATATCCTGTTTCACTCTGAAATACATTACGGATGTTAAATGGGTTGTGAATGGCAATTCGCGTTAACTGTATATTTCAGTGTTAAGGTTAGCAATTTTTATTACAGTACAATAAAACCTGTAGCTATAGTTTGCCTTTTTTGCCAAATAATTTTGTCAGATAAATATCTTAAAGGTGACATATTATTCCCCTTTTCACAAGATGTAATATAAATCTATGATGTCCCGAGAATGTGTCTGTTCAGCTCAAAATCCCCCCTCCCCCCATTTATTATAGCTTGTCAAATTTGCCCCTTTTTGGGTGTGAGCAAAAACCATTTTGTGTGTCCCTTTAAATGCAAATGAGCTGCTGTCCCTTTAAATAGTTTTCTGTGCTGCCACCAACAACAGAACAGTTTGCAAGCTTTGCTCGAACTTTTGCCATTGCTTTAGAACTGGTTACACTGTTGTCACTTGCGAAAACAAAATGGCGGTGCGGCCGGCGCCATGGGTGGAAACGTGCAGATTAAGGCAGACACAGTTTAATCACCATGGGAAAATCTCAGAGTAAAACTGGGTAGTTTTGCCGGATGAGAAATTTGTCTATCATCTTTTTACTCCTTTAATTCATTTTATAACTGTATCATATATCTCTTTTAATTTCTTTTATAACTGTTTTAATTTTCCTCGCTTTTATTTTGTGATTATTTTAATTCCTTTCTCTAAAGCACTTTGATTTGCCATAGTGTATGAAATGTGCTATGTAAATAAACTCAACCTAAACAAAGTCACTGGGTTGTCAGTTTTAATGTTTTCTGTGTTTTGGTAGATGCACCGGGGACCTGATTATAGCGCTTAAAAATGGAAAAAGGCGGATTTTCATGATATGTCCCCTTTAAAGTTTACTGTTTTGTTCTTCCTTCATATTTCGATGGTTTAATCAAACTTATAGACCAACGCTACTTTTGCGTCCCCTGAGAACAGAACTCGCTGCAAAGTTTCTTGATTGCAAAAATGGCACAAACATACACACTCTCTTTGCCGGTTGAGGACCGTGAGCGGCATTTAAAGAAGCTACTGGATACGGGCTAAAGTGGACTTGGCTGGTTTCTGCTTGTGTGCTAGGACTTTGAAAGTTGTAAAAAGGTTTAGTGTACGGCAAAATATGCATAGGACCTATGTATGTATGTATATATGTATGGGGCTTTCAAATTGGATGTTGTGACATTACGCTATCCATTTAGCCTAGAAGGCTTGATCTACTACCGTTCGTGTTGTTACTTAGCCCGGAGCAGTGGTCGTCGAAAAGTCATATAGGCCTAAAATCACTTTCTAGACACAAGCAGAAACCAGCCAAGTCCACTTTAGTCCTAGCCTGCCACTATTTCAACAGTAAAACCAGTTAACAGCCAAGGTAGCGTGCTTAGTGAGAGCTAATCCCGTAGCTGCTAGCAGCTTCGTCTTTCTAACTAACGTTAGTATAGCTAGTCGACAACAAAACTGTCAATCGCTTAAATCAAGTTAAATATGATCCAAGTGACATGGCCTCATCGTCTAGTTTGTCATACTGTGAGTGTGTTAATGACAAAAAAAATAGGCTAACGCTACTTATTTGGTGATTCCATGAGATAGTGGTAACTTAGATGTCTGAATAGTCCATATTTGGCCACTGCGTGGGGTCATTAATCCAGTTTTCGACCATTTCAAAGAGACACCTCTGTAACCCTGTATCCAGTAGCTTCTTTAAGTTTGTGCCATTTTTGCTATCAAGAAATTTTACAGATCTAGAGCGAGTTCTGTTCTCAGGTGAATCCGTTTGTCTTCCCCCAAAAAGGGGCGTTACCATTCGATGACGCAAAAGTAGCGTTGGTCTATAGCAGTGGTCACCAACCTCGGTCCTGGAGGGCCGGTGTCCTGCAGAGTTTAGCTCCAACCAGGTCCAACACACCTGCCTGACAGTTTCTATTATGCCTAGAGAGACCTTGATTAGCTGGTTCAGGTGTGTTTAATTGGGGTTGGAGCTAAACTCTGCAGGACACCGGCCCTCCAGGACCGAGGTTGGTGACCCATGGTCTATAGGGACATTAAAAACAAATATCACCACTGGACATCACTTTTGGCCAGTACTGTATTGCAAACACCAGGTATTCCATCACATACCAGTTTTGAAGGCATCATAGATGATCTGTTGTAATCATCTGACCTCATTGGTCTCACTATTTGGCCCTATCCAATAAGAATCGCAATATGGCTTCAGTTAGTTTGTGCACAAACATTTGCATTTGGAGCCTGTGTCCCAAATGGAACCAAGCCCTCACGATCTTCCTCTAAGTCCACAGTCAGGTAGAAACTTGAGGGCTCGGAAAAAGTGTGCATCAAGAGCGCATATCGGCCACAAAGCACCCTTCGGAAACCTAAAATGCCAAATGAGACACCCTATGGTCTAGTGGACTTAACGTCCATGTGCAAGCGGCGGCCATTGCAAGTTCACAAGACCGCAAGTGCACATGAAGTGTGGCATTTGGGACAGGCCAGGGCTTTAGATGTTCGAGATTTGCACTGTGAAGCACTTCAAAGCAGACTTGCTGTTGTCATTGTACATCATCACTGTCTTCAATCAATGTTTTTTGTCAGAGCTGATGAAAATATTTCATCTGCAACATTGAAAATGAGAAGCACCTTGAGCGATGGATTCAGCATACGTTCTCTATGCTATCAGGGTGTTTATGAGGATATCTGTCAACACTACTACAGTCATATTCCTTAGGCAACATTCAGGGTGATGAAACATGTCCTCTTTGTGAGCAACTCAACAAGTTTTTGGTCTCTTAAACATTGGTGTTATAGATATATTGAAGTCATGTAAGCCTTTTAAAGGTATCTGTTAAATGTTTACAATGCAAAAAATTTAATGATGAATAACCAACCAACATTTACACGACTTAATAAACACGGCTTCAGGCATAACATTTGGCAAGGACCATTAATGAAAATGAAAAAAAGAAGATACTTATCTTAAAGTCTATTAAAAATGATTATTAATCAACCTTATATGTACAAAATAATAATAAATAATATTAATAATATTTGATTTATTACAACAAAATTCTGTTATGCACTGTATGAACAATGAATCATGGACATAATAAATTAGTTTCATTTTAATGGGCTTTTAGTTTGTTTCTTTTCCGTTACCTGTTTCCTTTGTTCTAGTTTCCCGCTAGTCATTAGTTGTCATAGACACTCATTCAATCATCACAACTGTTCATTATTTTGTCATCATCACTGTGTATTTAAGTTCCTCTTTGAGCTCTATTCAGTTGTCCGGTATTGTCGTGTGTTTGTGTCTACATGCTGTTACATTGCCTGCACTTTATCTGTGGATTACCTGAGTTTGTTTTATTTAATAAACTTTTTTTTTGCATCTTTATCATCATCCTCTGGACTAAGTGTGACAAATGTATACATCACAGTTCGGTTCCATGTTTGTTTGTTGACTTGAATTTCTAAAACTTGACTTGACTATTTCAAATAAGACATAACCGAGATTAACCTGAGAAAAAACGAGTCGTTTATGGAACAATTCACTGACTGAGCAAGTTTAATTCAACCAGTTGTGAATCTTTTTGAAAAACTGCATCAGGAGTCAAGTTCACAGTATTCATAAAAGTAGGCAAAAAGTACATTAATGACATACCACCAGTGAGATTGTACACATTCATGGATAATTTACTGTCCCATGATGCCATAGGAGAGGAGTTGTGAATGGTGTGATATTAGAGACACAGCTGACGCTGGTAGGTCACGTGACAATAACAAGATGACGAATGTATGTCCCGGCTCAATCGGCCCAATGGAGGTTTTTCCGATCAGCAGGTGAAGGTCTCTGTGCGTTACTGTCTTTCCGCGTGGCAAAGTAATTTGATTAAATGAAATACATTTTCTCATATGTATTAACTCGTTGTTTCATCTGACTCCATAAATGAAAAAGGTTTTAATGATATCTGTGCATCATTAAATGTGAGCGAATGTTTGATTATTCTGTTTAACTCTTTACTGAAAACAATATCAGAGCCAGTTAGAATAAAATCCAATGTTTACAATTTATTATGTCAGGTATGTATTATGCCAATTGCATAATCAGTTAAAATGTAATAGATACAAACATCAAATGCTCTGGAATAAAGAGAGAAGATGCAATACCTTGACATTTTAAAATACATGATGCAAAGTGTTTTTCTTACCAAGACAGAAACCTCTTTTCAAATGTAAACATGAGTTCACAGTGGGAATTTACATGAATCACTGTCTCAGACTTACTGGGGGAAGAAACATTTCCTCCTAACAATGGGAATTTGAATTGAGTTTACACCTTCTAAGAGCAGGAGACAATTTGCCTGGAAAAACACACCCTCCTCTCTGTGCGAATTATCTATAAACTCTTACCTATTTACCTTTTGGTTTACTTCTTTGGGAATAAGACCTTTGTACCAGTTGCACTGAGACATTTCAAATAATATCAAACATGTGTAATACTGTATGATAATTATTCACATTAACCCAGATTTTTGGGTGAATATCAGGTGATCTCAGCATGATAGAAAGAGCAAACGGGGAATGGGGGTCAAAGGAAAAAGATGTAGATTAGAATTGCTTCGGTGAGACTTGTGTCTCGAATGGTGCACAAGAGAGAAACTCAAATGTTAATTTCCTTTGTTTTCTCAGAGAGTTACCCTTTCCTCCAGTTCTTCCAGTTTCTCCAGTCTTACAAAGTAAAACGTTGTTTAATGGCTGTTAAGTACATACATTTCAATTACCTACTCAGAGAGTATGAGATCTCAGATACAGCCATTGTTCTTCGAATTGGACATAATTTCTCGTGTTGTTTCGTTGCCACACACAATGAGATGATATCTGGTGAAACAACATTTGGAAGCACAGAAAGGTTTCTCCATTACATTTAAAAGCTTTTTATAGCATTTGTGTCCATTTTAGTTGCAGTCTTGGTTTTCTGTAACAATTATATACTATAATTTGAGACTTTTGTAAGGCTTTAGATGGAAATGAAGGTGCTGGGAAAGGAAGCTACAGAAATAAAAAATTCATTGAACTTTGAATGGACATTTGACTTCAGAGAAAAGACCAAAAGGGAAACACAACTCTTATTGCTCTTTCTTGGAATGATGGTGAAATATAGCTGACGTGACATGAGATTGTACATTTTAATTACAGACAATAAATAATACAATGGAGGAGCAGCTACTCTGAACATGTTTTTGGGAGGAAGGAAAACCTCTTATTCTGTTCTCACCACACAGGTGCTGCACACCCCGAGGATCTTTGAAGAAATAAGGATGTTGCTTTCACTCTTTTTGTGTCTGTAGCACACAAAAACCTCCTTACACTGAGTTTTGTTTAGCGGTTGTGCAAAGTACAAAACATAAACCACATCCTAGGGCAACGCCTGGCAGTTGAGCAGCTTTTTACTTTTCAGCAACAGAGGTCTCACTTAATCAGTCGTGGTGAAGTATGCTTTTCATCTCTTATATACCAGGGCACCGTTTAACCACTGTGAAAACCCACCTCTCTTCAGCCAAATGCCTTTGGGAGAGTACAGCTAGTTTCATGCTGTTAGAAGTCATGATCTTGTACATAACAAAGTGCTGGGGTGGTTTGAGAAAAAGGAGACCTTTGTTACCCACCTCTTGTCTGCCCCGACAAAGTGAAATTAAGTTATTCAGTTTCAAACCTGTGCCTGAACCAGACGGAGAGAGAAAAATCTCTTTTGTGCTCCACAGAAGAACCTCTCTCCATCCTGGTCTCTTTTTTTTCCTCGCATCTCCCTTTCACGCTCAACAAGGGTTGACAAGCTCTTGTCGTCCCTGGCTGGTTCTGGAAAGATCCAACAAAAGCCCCCTTGTTCCTGACTTACTCCTGTCAGACAGTGCACTTTGATATTAAAAACTCTGGAGTGAGGGAGGGAGAGTGGGGAGTGACGGAGGGAGTGAAAAGATGAAAAGGATGAAAACAAACTCCTACTGTCTCCTAAGCGGGTGTCTGTAGGTGTAACCCCATAATGGACTCACAAATATTTGTCCAGTCAAAACAAAATAAAAATGGCTCTTTGACATTTTATAAAGTGGGCTTAGTCATCTGCGACCTATATGTCCCTTTGCTCCGTCTCCTCATAGCAAACACCTTCTGAAGTCTGCAACACTGATGCCATTGACACATCAGTACCCGCCGGGAACTTCATCGGGTATCGCACCCTGGCATTTACACTGTCGGCACTAAAATTCCTCATATACAGTAGCAAAATGTAACACTGTAACTGTGTAAATGAGTTGGCACAATATTCTGTGGAATACAAAGAAGCTAAGGCTAAATATAATACTGACTTAAAAAGTGTGCCATCTAAATGCAACATGTGCTAAAAGGGATAGTTCGTCCAATAATGAAAATCGTTCCAAAACTGTATGAATGTCTTTATTCTGTGGAACACAAAAGTGTATGGGGGGAATTCTGTCATCATTTACTCAACCTGAAATTTCTTTCGTCTGCTGAGCACAAAAGAAGATTTTGAAGAATGTCAGAAACCAAACAGTTGATGGACCCCATTAGCCGCGTTTCCACTGCCGGGCCAGGGCCGAGCCGTGCTGGTGCGTGCCGGGGCCAGTCGCGTTTCCACTTTCACTTCCGGGGCTTGAGCGGGGCTTCCTCGGTGCCAACGGCCAGGATTTCTGGCCCGTCGAAAACCTTGGGCCAAAGCGGGCCAGCTCGGGCTAGAGGCGTGCTCAAGGTAAAAGGCGGAGTTTATCGGTGTTATGGAACGTTATGATCTGAAGCAAGATGCACATTTCACTGTTTTATATCGCGAAAAATCGCTGTTTGAAATGGAGAATCGCCTGTGCTGGTCTGTGGAAGATACCAAAGCTCTTCTGAGCATTTGGGCAGAAGAATGACGGCGTGTGAAGAAACGAGGACGTTATAAAATGCATCGATGCTGAACTTTCTAAGCTAAGCATTCAGCGAGCAACGCTTCAAGTTCAGAAAAAAATAAAAAAGTCGCGGGCGCAGTATTGTACAAGGCGATTAAAACGCACAATGGACAAAGCGAAGCTCAGAGAAGGGACTTTCCATCACCGTCCACTCGCGAGACAATCGGGACACTATTGCAGCCACGGCCAGTGAGTTAATATACATGCTATCTTCCTATTATAAATAAATTCATAATACCCGCTGAAATGGGTTGGGTTGTATTGTATGACGTTTGATCCAGAAAGGCGTGTTGGGGCGGGGTTTAGGGCAGCGCTGCAGGGCTACTGGCCTGGCAGTGGAAACGCGAGCCCGGTGCTTGAGGCCCGAGGCCACTGGCTCGGCTCGGCTCGCTGTTAGCTCTGGCCCGGCCCTGGCCCGGCAGTGGAAACGCGGCTATTGACTTTCATAGTAGCCCCCCCCCCCCCCCCCCCCCCCCCCATCCTATAGAAGTCATTGGGGCCCATCAGCTGTTCACAAAGGACATGTTCTTGTATTCAAAAACAGCTGGAACAGCACTGAGAAATTGAACAAAAAGCAGGTATCATGAGACACGCTTTAAATGGGCTGTTTATACACTGTTTATACACATTTTGTACTTTGTATTTTTATATATAAACATGCTATAGGGCATTAAACATCAAATGTTTTTAGCATCTGAAGGCAATATTTTTTAAATGCCAAGTGAAGTTAAAACACAAAGCACATCTCAAAACACCTGTGCTCTATTCCATTCATTTTAGCATTTTATGCATGAAAGAACAATTATCAAAGACATCCATGTTGACATAGACCAGTGGTTCTCAACCTTTTTGACTCAATGGCCCTCTATTCTCCAACACAAATATTTGTAGGCCCTCCATATTGGATATTTCTTGTGGTATTTCAACTGTACTTATGACAATGCTGCTTGCTTTTAAACTTTCTCATTAACAAAACCTGGGAGTGTTGATATATTCATTTTGTGAATACAGAAAATGCAAGATTCTTATTCTGTATGTTCTTCAAGAAAACAAAGGTCATTGAGGGCACATTATGTGTGTGTGTGTGTGTGTGTGTGTGTGGTGTGTGTGTGTGTGTGTGTGTGTGTGTGTGTGTGTGTGTGTGTGTGTGTGTGTGTGTGTGTGTGTGTGTGTGTGTGTGTGTGTGTGTGTGTGTGTGTGTGTGTTTAGTAATGTAATTGGGGGAGGTATGGGATTCTCTTTTTTGTCCATTTTTTTCAAAATAACTTGAAATCATATTCCTAACCCACTTACAGCCACTGAGTTAGAAGCACTGAAATGAAAATTAAGCAATTTAATCATCTGTGGAACGGGCAGGACTCGAAAAACTCCAGCCAATCATTTCCAAGACCACCTAGAATCATTGGACAGTAAGTTCGTCAATCAAACGGTTGTACCACCCCTCCCCCCAGCGCGGGTGACCCCCGTCGTGCGCATACTCAAAGCACGTGACGCATGCACATCTCGTCAGTAAAGCCGGTTCCATGATTAGTAGTAAATCGTCATTACAATGTCTCGCACATCTGAGTTTTCGCTCGTGCATGATTGCGCGTCCATGTTCTTCGAATGGGTGGAGTCAGGGCCAGCGTTGGAGGAAAGAAAGTAGGACCATTTGAATTGTATATTTTCAAATTCTGCCGGTCGTTTTCCAAATCACATACCCCACCTTTAAAGAGTAACTAAACACTAAACCAACTTTTTTTAGTTAATGGTCTGTAAGGCTGGGGCTTTATTAGTGCTGATCATTGATTCAAGTAACTTTTTTGACATTTGGGTATAAAGCGTTTTAATTCTACAATATATGGTGTAAAACCGTCTGAGTGCTGCCCTCTTCAGGTTGAACAGTGGCTACTGCAGTTGAATTTTCCTATTGGATCTTTGCGGTGGTTCGTGATGTAAGCGGTGAGAGCTGATGTAAGCAGGTTCCAGCTAAACATGCTCTTGGTACGAGCTACCACGCCCTTGGCAGTGTAAAAACCATCTTGTTTCGTCAAAACCACTGTAATGAGTCAGGAGTTGGAATTGAAAGTATTGAAAACGATCAGGATAGAGTATTTAACTGCCCTCAGTTCATCCCCTCTATCTCCGCTAGGCTCCGCCCACTTTTCCAGCATTTTCAAATATTGCCAGTGGGTGGAGTCAGGCTCTGACCAGGGGTTTAGTTACCCTTTAAGTACCACAGACAGAGCAACAATAATATTAAAAAAGCACAGATAAAACACACGAACAAGTCCTGTTTAAATAGCCCCAAACAGTTTGTCTTTGCTGATCAGAAACGTAACTTTGGTACATTTTAAATGTATTATGAAGGCATAACCTCAATATTGAATATCAAGCTCACTTCACATTAAATGCAATCAATTTACTTCTCCAAACCAACTACTGGTTTGACACGACATGGGCTTCACATCAGGAGAGTCATGTAAAAGATGCTGGACTAGCTGTTGCACAGTTGACTGGTTGTGTGAACAGCAGAGAAGCGTGTAAGGAAGACAGGCTGCACACTTTCCAAACAGCAGCAGCAAGCCTGAGCATGCAGGACTCTCAGGAAGAATGCAGAGGCCCGCTCGTCTCCCTCTCTCTTCTCAGGCGCCTGCTATTATACTGACGCTGGAGTAGCCTCTGGGCAGTTATTACTGCATTTATATTAATAATCTTGCTTCATTTTGTTCATACAAGCAGAAGAAAACCCAGACATAAGGGGAATGCCAACAGCGACGAAATGTATGCAAACACAAGGAAACAATTTATTCAAAAAATGCACAAAACTCTTATGTAGACCCTACAAACTTTCCTATGGTAATGTTTATTTTAAAACCATATTAAATCTTTTATTTTGTGATAATGCCAAGTTAGCCCTCACATAGTTACCATGGTAAATAACAAATCACAGGTACACTACCGTTAGAAAATTTGGGGTCAGTAAGATTTGTTTGAAAGAAATTCAACAAGGTCACATTAAGTTCACATAAGTAAAGATAATGTTACAAAACTATTTCTGCTTCAAATGAATGATTTTTTACAAAAATATGTTGCAGCCTAACCGTTTTCAACATTATATTTTCAAGAAATGTTTCTTGAGCAGAAAATCAGCACATTAGAGTGATTTCTGAAGGATCATGTGACACTAAAGACTGGAGTAATGATGCTGATAATTCAGCTTTGCCATCACAGAAAAAACTTTTTAAAAAAGAGTAAACTAGAAAACTATAATGTTGTCAGATAAGAAATGTTATTTTTACTATCATACCGCTCTGGCAAATGCAGTGTTGTGTGTGGGTTTCGGAGCAACGTGTCTGTACATGGCGTATATTGAGCCCTAGGTTAAACCTGCTCTCTCGTACCTGCAGGGTCATTCCTAATAGGGATTCTTGGCCTTGTTAATGACTGTTTGAACATCGTGAGCGTCGTCATCCCTGACAGACTGCCGCCACTCGTACCTGCAGCCACAGGCGAGGGGAAGAACGCTTACATAAATCTCCCCGCAGGAATCCGTGAGAACCAGGCCAGGAACAGCCCATATTCCTGTGACACATGACACTGAGGTTCTTTTTTTGTCATTTGCAAGAAGGTTGTACCTGCGCGTTTAATGGTATACATTCTACAGACAATGTGTGTTAGGTTTAAAAACTAAACCGCCATTGAAAGGGCCAGATGGAAACATTTCACTGCTCCCTCTCTCTTTAAGCATGTCTGCAAATCTCACCATTGACATCTAATATATTCCTCCAATAACCTGCCTTAACAACCTCAAGGTCTCCATCAGGCCAAGACCTGATTACAAACTCCAGCCGTTTGAAATACATGTAATGCAATTATCATATGGCCAATTTTCTAAATAAAGCTAACAGAGTAAATGCAGCACACATGAAAAACCTTCACTTGCCAACTGTGCATTTGGTTCTTTTCCCCCCATCTTACCTTTCCCTCTCATTCACTTGTCCCCCTTTCCTTCCCCCAAACCTCAGGTCTTTACTCCCAGGCGCTGACAGAAGTTAGCATTCATAGTCAATCAGTTCAGGCCTTAACAGGGCAGAGCTGACAGACAGGTCCAGATTAAGGCCTTAAACAGCCTCCAGTAGGATGGCACAAGACAAGCAAAGCAGTCAGGAGCTCCGGCAGTCTCAAAAGCTCAAAACGCAGTCAAACAAAAGAAAGAGGAATGCAAGCGGGGGCTTCGGTTACACAGCGGCTCAGGAATAAGACAGGTTATTAACACAGGGAGCTGCCAGGGCCTTTTAAAGCCTTCAGGAGAATTTTTTGTTCAAGTTTGAGGGCCCTGGGTTCCTCCGATGAAGATACGGCTGAGTAGAGGTACACAAAGAGAAGGATAAGCCCATATCCTCACCTTCTGCTCCTTACTTTGTGAAATAATGTATCTGAACTGGCAATAATCATGTCAGAGAGTGAAAATAGCGAAGCGTGCTCGTTTGCTTTAAACTGTAATGCTGAACTTATGTCGATTAAAATGAAGCAATAGCAAGCAAGTGTATTGTTGTAAATATCAGACAAGGTTACTTACATTTTAAACACCATTACCAGTTATTTCCTCTATTTTTGCTCTGCCGACGAAAACCATTTCAAACTAAGCGAAATAAGAAACACATAGTAGTGTTGTTTTGTTCCTGAAAGAATTTGTTTTTAGTTTAAGTGATTTAATGAATCATAATACCCAAAGGTCTCTTGTCACCTGTACTGGTGAAATTATGTAACTTGAAAGAGTCACTAATCATCATACATAGAAATGATTACCAACTACTGGAAATATGCAAGTTTATTTTTGTATAACCAAAGTTTTACCCAAAGTTAATATATTTTAATACATGTTTATTAATCAGGCCAAACTACATTTGACATGAAACTTAGTTATATATAAACAATATGATTTAAGCACTTATTCCAGTTGAAACGATCAAAGTGATTTATACAAGGCAATGATTCAATGATTCAATGACTCGCTCATAAAAACAGGCTGCATTTGAAATCACATACATAGCGTGCGTGCGGCGGTAGGCTAAATTATTTACAACAGCGGTAATGGACAATTTCGTTTCCAACCAGTAGGGCGACCGAAGAGGAAAACTTCCATGGTGTTGCTTTAAGCTCAGAAATTAGCGTAGGTCTATGTTATTTCTTCTTTGGACTTGGTGTTCATTTTTGGCATGTAACATGTCAAGTACAGCAAGCTTCATCTTATAAAAAAAAGGAATGTCAATATCTAAAATCTCCAGCAAATCAGCTGGTTTGGATGTTTAATAAATAAAACATCATCTGTTGCATCTAGATCCCTCTTGTTTCTCTGCCTAGAAGTCAGAAAATAGTAAAATAAACAGCATTGTTGCCTTAATCAAAGCCACAGTGTGGAAGGGCCTCTCTCTCTCTCCTCCCCTCCCTCTCCCTCTCCCTCCTCTCCCTCTCTCTCTCCCCTCTCTCTCTCTCTCCTCTCTCTCTCTCTTCTCTCTCTCTCTCTCTCCTCTCTCTCTCTCTCTCTCTCTCTCTCTCTCTCTCTCTCTCTCTCTCTCTCCTCCTCCTCTCTCTCTCTCTCTCTCTCTCTCTCCTCCTCTCTCCTCTCCTCTCTCTCCTCTCTCTCTCTCTCTCTCTCTCTCTCTCTCTCTCTCTCTCTCTCCTCTCTCTCTCTCCTCTCCTCTCTCTCTCTCTCTCTCTCTCTCTCCCTCTCTCTCCTTCTCTCTCCTCTCTCTCTCTCCTCTTCTCCTCTCTCTCTCTCTCTCTCTTCTCTCTCTCTTCTCTCTCTCTCTCTCTCTCTCTCTCTCTCTCTCTCTCTCCCTCTCTCCTCTCTCCCTCCTCCTCTCTCCCCTCTCTCTCTCTCTCTCTCTCTCTCTCTCTCTCTCTCTCTCTCTCTCTCTCTCTCTCTCTCTCTCTCTCTTTCAATTACACACATACACACAGCAGTCCAGTAGGCACCAGCAGCACTTAAAGCCACTCCCGTGGTTTCTCTTACTGGATTCCTCAGAGTTTTAAGGGCACAAGCTTTTCCACAAATTAGACTAAAAGAACAGAGGTCTTTTTTCCCTTCTTTTCTTCTTTCTCTCTTTCCGTTTCCTTCCTGCATGTAGTCCCTCAAATGCGATTGTTTATGACTTTCATTCTAGCAGATACATGTGGTAGTGAGCCTGTTACTTGCAGTAATGTAATAAGTTTGAGACTGTACACGTCTTCAGATGTTTACCACAAAATCTGTGATTCTAACACAATTGCGTTATCTATAAACAATTATCCATGAAATTGGAGTGTCTTTATATGATCAACTGTTTATTTTAAAAAAAAAAAACAGTTATTGAAGACTTTCTATAAAAATGCAACAGATGGGTGTGGCTACTGTGACTCAGATATCAGAATGATTGAAGAGGGCGTCCAACATCTGGAAAGTCCATGTGTGGGGGTTGGTCCCTGGGGCTCTCTGGACATTTACAGCCCAATTACAGTGGCTGCCTCTGGGCTCCTCTCTCTCATTACCCCTCTCCACAGCACTGCTCTGGAGCCTGGCCCTCATACCAGCTCCATTCTCTCCCACAGAAATGTCAAAGTCTTCTGCACAAAAAAACCCTCCACAGACTAATGCAGAGTAATTCGCCTCTTACAATACTGTAATTATATGCTGGAGATCATATCCGAAATGAGTGTACGTCTGTGGATTTATGAAAAGGAATACTGTGTGTGTGCGTCCGAGTATTGAAATGCAGTTGTTTATGAAAAGTATGCGTACGGTTACATGCACAAATGAACAAACACACACACATACACGCAGTCACAAATGCACACAGGTATTTCAGTGTGGAGACAGGCAGATAGTGTGTGCCCCTGGAATGTGTAACCTGACCTCTAAGCTGGAGCTGAATCTATTCACTCATCTTTTTTCTTCTGAGAAGGACCCAAAACCCCCCTTTTCCCCTCTACACACACACACACACACACCACACATACATATGCACGCTCCTCCTGAGGTGAAGGCTGCAAACAGCGAGTTGAAAACCACAATAAGAATATTATTTAAAGTCGGGAGGCACTTTCCTCGCGGGCAATTCTGCATGAGATACAGCCCGAGATAAAGACATGAATGAGAGCTACAACGCTGCTCTGTCTAATTCCCCTGCAAGAAGCACTTCAGATGTTTGGCAGCAGAAAACCAGGCTCTGTGATTGATTAGCTGGAGTAGAGAAAGAGGGAGGTATTCACAGAACATCTCTGATCTCTTCTGCTTCGCTGAAGTGTTCTTGAAGTTCTCCAGATTCTCACAGAACTAAGACTGGAATCTTTAGGATATGCAATGAACGGCATGATCTTGTGCAAGCACAAGTTCACTAGTAGAGGATTCTCACACCAAATTATTCGCAGACTTTTATGAGTATAACACAGCATTACTAAGCTCCCAATACTGTTCAATTACCCTGTTGTACAACTGCACCTAATTTGCACAAAGATCGCATTGCAAAGCAGCAGCAGCAGCAGAGAACAAACCATATAACTTGCAAAAACAGGCGACGTGGACACCTATTCTCCCAAGAGGAGGAAACCCGACACAGGCTTGCCCAGGAGCCCGGGTCCGCAGAACCACCGTCACACTGGGCCAAACCTCAGCCTGGAATCTTGGAAAGGCAAGACAGTGTGACTGCATTTCCTGAGTCCACCCTATTTAAACTCACAATATGGAACATATTAGGAGGGAGAAGAGAGGGAGAGAGAGAGAGAAAGAAAGAGAGAGGTGGTTAGCATTGTACATTTTCTATTTAATAGGCCCCCTTGGAAAAAAAAAACTGTCTCTCTTACTGCTGATGGGACAGGCTGGTAGACCAGTATAAAAGAAAGGCGGCTTGTTCACCCCAAATTAAAGCAGCATTACATTCTTTAAAATTAAGGAATGCTATGCCTTGTAAAAACAAACGGGACATGAGGGAATGTTGTGGCAAAAGTGCATAGCAGAAGAGGGCATCAAAAATGACTTGAGCGATTTACATTCATTTTTGTTTCATTGTTTCTACCCACAATCCACATTGACAAATTTAGAACCAGTCGTAAACACCAAAACCTATTGAGTTTCCAAGTTTGCTCATGCAAAGTTGCCTTAAAGGCCTCATTATAATAATCATGAAACCCCAGAAAGAATCTGCAAATTTTTTTTTAATCTGCACCGATTTTGATGGAAATCTAATTGTGCAGAACAGATCTTTAAATGTGGTCAAATATGTATTTAGCTGAGATTGATGCCGTCTAAAATTAATTTTATGAATGATTGGTGTTCAGATTCTGCAGAAATCTGTGGGCAGATTCTGTGTGGGTGTACACTGATCTGGAATGCTCTACAACTGATAGTGTGTCATACAAATAACACGGCATAAGATGAACACCACAATAGTCTAATAAATATAGCACAACATTTTGGGTAAAGTAGTAGGCTTAAAATTATTTTAACCTATTTTTATGAACACATTTCTAAATGAATTATATTATTTTTATAATCTTGTCCATTTAATGGTTTGCCGGGATGACGTCCGAACCTGGAAGACAGTGGTTCTTCGAGATTTTCCTATTTGGTTTTTCAATTAGGCTAAGTCAAATAAATCTTGTGGTAAACATATGTTGACGATACTTTGACTTTTATTCTGCAACGTAAACTGCACACACTCACACACCAAATGTCTTACCAAGTTATAAACATACGTTTAAAAAAATTAAACAACTGCTTCAAAATTCGAGTTTTAGGTATGGGTACATTTATTTTGTAGGATAATGTGTAGGCCTAATTTACGAAGAAAAAAAAAAACAACGTATCGTCAATTTATGTTTAAACCAGATGTCTTTTAACGAGACTTCTTGTCCTTGGTCACACGTTTTCATGTAGGCCTAATAAGAAATTCGCAAACTCCGCAGACTTGATGTTTGGAACACAGCAAAAAGTGCAAAATGTATTCGCTTAAATTAGCGTAGGCTATCTGGTCTTCAGCATTTAGGCATACAGCCTATGATGAAGTAGAACGAAAAGTGCCACCGCTTAATAAAGCAAAGCCTGCTATTCTCAGAACCAGTTAAAACACAATCAACTGTTTTAGCTATATAGGTAAAGACACAATCGTGTTCCGTACCTTGGCGTTTGTCAGTTTTATTTGGTAACTATTTCCCTGCCAGCGTTAAAAAAAGTTGCCAGCCAGGCCAGATTCTTTCTTTTTTTCACAAAACTTTCATGGCCCCCAGAATATTTTGTTGTATGAATATCTGAACATGCAATATATCAAAAGAAAGAACAGAGCCTCCTTTAAAAAATAACCAGGATACATTTTTATCAACACTTGAATGTGGGTAAGTTTCAAAAAAAGCAACATCAAGGCATAAGCAATGCTTTTATCACTTGTTTCTGCTCCTTTTTTTGCCTGTGTTTTGATCAGGAGATTCTGTACTCCTTCAGAAGATGCTTAATAGCCGTATAACAGTGAAAACTGGAAAAAAAAATTAAATGGCGGGGAAGCATTGTCTCATAAATGACGGAAAATTCAGTCAATGGCCAGATAACTACAGTAGGCCTATATAATTATAGTTATTCTATGAGGATACGAAGTCCACACCACAACAATAACAACGCAGAGGAACAATATTGTTATTGTTCTTGAAATGACCTTTAGTCAAGAATGATTATTAGGTACTTTTTTTCATTGTATTGTATGCAAAAAAAAGAAAAACAAGTGTGATCGACCAATGGTCTGTGGAATATCCATATTCCATATGAAAAGAAAAAACCCTTTCCATTCTTTAAAACACAAGTTCTGACAAAGTAATTTAATTCTGATTCCATTTTAATGGAGCCTTGTCCCCTGGTAGGGGTTAACTGAAAAAAGGAATGCCTTTCTCATTCTTCAGAAAAAGAGGGGTCCTGGCCAGGTTTCAGAAGTAGGGACACGGCCCACTGTCATGGCTACATGCTGCTGAATGGGAAGATTGTAGTGGAATCAGGCGCAGCATCTCAGTGTTAAGAGAGAGAGAAAACATACTAATGTGCTCCATTTTCAAATAAGACCTGAAGACAATGAGTCAGTCTTTAAAATGCAAAAAACCAAACACAAACCCGAGTAGTTTACAAAGCCGGCCCATTGTATCAGTGCTTGCGCTAACAAGGAAGCCCTTTAAAGGAAAAATTCTCAATGAAATTGTGCAGTGACTATAAATTATCAAAGGTCTTTAATATGGGTAAACAGCCAAACTGAAACCGCAAAACTAAACAAGGTCTATTGTGTGTTTTTTTGCCTAAAGAGAGATGAAGGCTGTGAAGATGTACCGAATGATTTATATGATCAGAAACTTGCCTAAGGCTGTGTGTGTGTGTGTTTTTTGAGTGAGTACATGCAGTGGAATGAGAGTGCATTTGTATTTATTGCATGTTAGACTCAAAACTCTATGTGTGTGTGTGTGTGTGTGTGTGTGTTATGGCATTCTTCTAAGCTCTGTGGAAACTCACTAAAATAAATCCTGTGTGTACGTCAGTGAGGCCCCTCTTAACCCTGCAATTATAGATGGGAGGGAGGGAGCAGTGCTGCAGCAGTGCTCTCAAAACTACCTCAAACTTTCGGCACAGGCATTTCACCTCTTGGATGAAACTCTGCAAGGTCAATCTGACCTCAAACTGATCTGATATTGTCATAATATTACCCAATGTACTTGCAAGCAACACTTATTGCACAACATCTTTCTTGCAAGTCAGAGAATGCAGATAAGCAAGACTCAGAGAGAACAATATGACAGGAAGATGGCATTTTTATCAAGCTCCATTATCCGGGTGTGAATGATGCGCCTCAGCCACACCAAGGCATGTTAATCCGATCTTACGTTTCATAATGGGAGGGAACATCTCCGGCATTGTCTTCTCTAATACTCTTAGTGTGGTCTCATCTCCTGCTCTGTACATCCCCGAACCATCAAGTGTGAAAGCGTGTGCGTGCATGTCCGTCTAACTGCTGTCAGGTGAAGTTCTGTAATTAGAGCGCCCTGAGCCAAGAGAAGACTTCCGCAGGTCTCGCTCATGAGAGAGAGCGAGCAGGAAGTCTTTCAGGCGCTCCATGTAATCTTCTTCTATCGCCTGCCTTCAAATGTGCTATTACTCCAGTGTGTTTGTGCCGGCGCCAGATGTGCTGGGCTGGAGCAGGTCATCAACTGCAGCAGCAGCTACTGTGCAGTAACTGTGCTAACTGCTCCTTCACTCCCTGTCTGTCAGAGTTAAACATGGAGTTTAAGCGGTACAGTGCAGTTTTGTGGAACGGTCGTCGCAGAAGCACTAAATGCATGAGGCTGTTCTATTAAAGGTGCTCTAAGCGATGTCACGCGTTTTTAAGGCCAAAACATTTTTTGTCACATACAGCAAACATCTACTCACGATCCGCTAGCTGCCTGTCCCCTGAACACACTGTAAAAAACGCGGTCTCTGCGGACACTCCAGGCTCCACAAGCGGCTACAAAAACAAACTCTAGCGACCCGCTCTAGGAAACATAACAAACTGTTCCAGCCAATAACCGACAAGAAGGGGTTTGGGGGTGGGTTTAAGGGGATAGTGCGTGGATGAGGAGGAGGGAGGGTCTAGCTAGCCTCCGTTTTGTTTGACAATAGTTCGAACGTCAACAAGAAGTGATGTCACCCAGGATCGCTTAGAGAACCTTTAAGTTGACGTTTTATTGTGGCTGTGTAAAGAGTGAGTGATTCACAGGATGTGACAGCATGCAATAAAACAGCATCTGAACACATTCCAGTGCTTTATCATCAAACACACTGATAACAGCCTTGGGAATTACCTGGGAGTGGTGTAAGAGTGATTTTACAAGCATAAACCTGACCCCTTGATATCATTTCACATCTGGAATTCTCTCAACACATCGAGGATTAGAAGTATTGTGATCTAGTAAAAATCAAGGGGCATAGTGACATTTAGTATGAAGAAAGGAAGACTGTAATAAGAGCTTAAACAGATAGGTGTGTTCACGGAAAAATGAAAAAATTTTGGTCATGCTAATATTCATTTTCTGAAACCTACCCACATTATCTCAGGTGTTTTCTATAGAGTTTTAGAAGAGATTTCATGTCGCACACTGTGGTCAGAGTCTGCAATCAAAAGTCTATATATTAAAAACTATATTTCTAATTTGAGACCAAATTATCAAAGCAATGCTATTTTTGTTACATTCTTTTTAGCTCTATGCTTTCACTGTAAATTATGATCAATAAGTTAAAACATGTTTTTACATTGCTTTATACGAGATTCAACTCATTTTTTTTAAGTTGAGAATTTAAGTAGAAATTACTTAAACATCCAAGTTGATTGTACTTAAAAATTTAAAGCAGCAGCTTTTTTTTTTTTTTTTTTACAGTGATGTGGTGAGTCATAAAGTAAGTCTAAGCCATTGTTTAGTTTATAGAAAGACAAACGTGGGTGGGTTCTGTGGGAACCTTTTAAATAATACTTTAGAAGTATACAATTATAAGTATATCAGCAGTGCAACTGACTAATGCATGCATCTGTAAGGCAACCATCTGCACAAGAGATGCTAAAATTCAGGATAAGGAGAAAAACGTGAACGGGATTTCGCCAAGTACAAAATGTCCCTGGATCAACTAACTAAAGTAGTCCTATATAGTCATGCTATATAATCATATTAAAATTCTGGAGGAGAAAAGGGTGAACGGGATTTCACCAAGTACAAAATGTCCCTGGATCTACATCTTTGTCGATCCTGGAACAACATTCCAATCAACCAATTAGATTTGAGGGACAAGTTTATGTCAAGTTTAGGCTTGCAACCAGGGTAGGGTCATGTGCTTCTATTATTGTTATTCACCAATCATTTCTCTACAAGTTATGTGTAGGGTTAGGTTTAGGGATTAGATAAGGACTATGTTTTCGGACAGGAATGTTTTTCCAGGATCAATAAAAAATGTTGATCCAGGAACATGTCTTACTTGGCAAAATCACGGCGACCAGAAGAAAAAGACATGCAAAAAGATAAAAGAAATGTTGCAAAAAAAAGAAAGAAATTACACACTCAATAAAAACAAAACAAACTGTGCGTGGTGCATTCAGATTCTTCTTAGGGGTGAGTCTAGAATCAGCTTAATCGAGAACCAGACTTTGTGCTGGTAGTAAAAAGCCGGGCTATGCAAGACTACATTTGTAATCATTTCAGTTCACTTTGTTTGTGACAAAAACAAGTCCATTCTTAGTGTTTAGCAGTAATTACCCTGTATGCAACTGGGGAGCAGACTCGAGGAGGGAGAGCATCCTGAACTCTGCAGCCAGCCGATGAAATTCATTGTGGGTTTGGCAAGAAGCACGTCATAATCACAAAGCCTCCAAACTATGCTTAAAAGAAGTAGTCAGATGTAAACTCAGGACACTCAAGAGCAAGCACGAACACTCAAAGACAATTATAAGAACACTTTTTTGAGACTTCATATTGTGTCAGTGTAAACTAAAGTAATGATGAAAAAACTGGTTGTTAAAGGGCCCTTGACATCAAATTTGGAGTTGTTGTCTTTTAGGGTATGTTTACACGACAATGATGTACTAAAAACTGAAAAGTTTTCCCTTCACGTTTTTTTGCGTACAGAAGAAAAGATAGTGAAAACGATCCTGTTCACGGATCCACAAAAACGCTGTATTATTCATGCCAGGCCAGTAGTTGGCGATGTCACTTTGTAAAGAAACACTACACGCCTATAGAGTAAACGTAATACGATTTTCAAAAACTTGCACTTTGAAAGCCGTTTTCGTTTTCAGGCCCCCCCAAAAATGGCAGAAATGTATAAAAAGTTTCCTGTTTTTAGTTAAAAATGTTGTTGTGTAAACGACCCCATATGTGTTATATTTGAAGCTATATGCACTCCTAAATGCCAAAAGAGTAAAATGAAGACCCAGCAGAATATTTTAATGCTTAGACGTTTCTCATTCAAAGCTTATGAGCTTATACCAAGCAATAGGCAAATCCGAGACATTATTGAGATCTCTCCTGAATATTTCTCCTCCATTTGAGAGACATGAGAAAAACAAGTCGATCTATAGGAAATGATAAATAATACATTTGAAAATATCAATTAAGGAAGAGGGAGAAAGGACATTCTGATGAGTTTTTCAAAGGCCAATGAATTGTACATTAACAGGGCAAACAAAATGGCGTGCTTGCTGGCCCTCACCAGCTCATAGCAGCTTAAGACATCTTTGGCAGCGAAAGCGCTCTGAAACCCTGTTAATCAATACCATCCCTGAGGTAGTGGCACACTCGCAAAGCTGCTTACATGGCTTTTTCCGTTTCTCCTTCTCCTTTTCTTTCTCCCCCATCCGTCCCTCTCTTACTCTGCGCTGGAGCTGCTGAGGAGCAGGGCGCATTTTCAGGCCTGGTAGCTTTCTCTCTCTCACTGTATTTCACTGGACCTCACCCAGGCCTGGACTAATTAGGCCCCCTTTTGTACCCGCTGAGGTGCCTTGTGTAATCTGCGTACTATGTGTCTCAGGCTCTAGCCCTGCCCAGTATAATAGTCTGCCAGTTCCTCCCCGAGTGGTGATCCGGGCCCTCTTCCCATAAAGCAGACACAAAAGAGCCGGATAATGGCCCCCAGTTGCAGTTAGAGGAGCCACTCCTTTGGGCTGTTTGAACTCGGCACGGGGCTGGCGGCAGACTGCGTGTTGGGAGAAAATGCTTTGCTCTCTGTGTGAGATGGCAAAGCCGATTTTGCAATACAATACCTCCAGTGTTGCACATCTATTTGTTTTCAAACTAGCTGCTGGCAGGTTTAGTCCCCAATATACTTCAAGCGAAATTGAAGAACAAACTGGTGCGATGTGTGCGTTTGTTTCGGGACTTCGTTTTCGGGACTTTTCTGGAACTTTTCTGGTAAACACTTTCAAACACACCATTAATTCTGTAAAGCTGCTTGTTTTAAAGTATCTGTTGTGTAAAGTGCTAGAGTGCCGAATTGCAGAGCTTGTGCAAACATATTCAAGTCGCTATGATGCTTTCTTAACTGCTGTTTTCTAACCGCTGTCATTTTCGATGTGCGTTTATTTTGTCATCTAAGCGCCGCTCTCAGGATGTTTGCTAACAGTATAGCATCGCTCAGGCATTTCAAACTTCTTTTTACCCCCAAGGAAAGAATGAAAAAGAAATTAGCAGTAAGTATATCAGGGCCTTAGTCCATCGCCCCCTCCTCCTCTCTCCCAGCGACTTTGACAACCAACACCCACAATTAGAAAGGATGCCAGCTCTACCACATCCACCTTGGATGCAGTTCACTGGCCAGTGCATAGTTTCTTTTAAAAAATCTTGGTTTTGCCATGTGCATTCATGGAGATATATCAATGCACTGGGATGGGAGCCACCACCTCCTCTCATCGCAGAAGAAAGAAGCACAGCTGGGCCAATAAACCACTGACCATGGGCGCTGTGGAGGCTAGTCGGCTTGGAGCTGCAGGGACGGAGCAGAGATGAAGCCATGCTTGAGGATACATCATCTTCTCTTCAAAAAAAACTCCTCCCTTCTTCAACATCGGCCAGCAAGGCTCTCAAGGACCTCAAGGAACTCTGGCTGTAACCTTCTCTCCACCAACATGTAGATGTGAGCTTGGCTCCGGAGCGAAAACGGAGATTGATGCCTGAAATAACTTTGCACCAGCAAAACGACCTCCCTCGGTTTTAAAATGTTAATTCCAGAGGTTTGAACAGTAGAATGACAGCCAATGCCCAAAGCCCCAGTTTGAAAATTCACTTTAAAAAGTGTGTATTTCTTTTCACCACACAGTGATGAAAGTTTGTTTCAACAGCAGGTCGTGCACACAACACCACGTCCTAACCAGGCGCGATCAGATTATTAATGTTTAATGTACTGTTATGAGGAGCAGCATTCTCAGCCAATCAGATGGACAGAATGATGGCACAAAGTAGCATCTGGTTAGTTAGGACACAGTGTAAATTATAACTGAGGATATGATAATGAAGCACAAAGCCTATTATCAGTTTTAAATGGTAGTTTATACTCTTAAAAATAAAGATTCTTTATTGGCATCTATGGCTCCATGAAGAACCTATAACATCCCTGAAACATTTACATTGCAAAAACAGTTATTTATAGTGGAAACGGTTCTTCAGAAAACAGTTATTTTAAGAAATGATCAACTCAAAGGTTCTTTGGAGAACTCAAAATGGTATCGCTGTGAAAGCCACCTTTGGGAACCTTTATTTTTAAGAGTGTACAGTACTCACTCACATTGTCTTGTATTTCATGTAAAATAATCAGTATTGTTTATGGGTGAAAAAATGGCAGGTGAGACAAAAAGCAAAACGATATTATGCGAATACTTTATTATCAATGTGTGAATGGTGTTAGCTTTTCATCTGGATATTAATAGTATATGAAAACTATACACCAAAACCAGGCTCTTCCTATTTTTGCTGTATCATTTTTCAAATTGGTATTGAAAGATTCTGTATCTTTATAGATATTTATATATATAATATATAAGCCAAAGTGCATTTCCCGTTTTTTTCCTCTTGTCCATGTACACATTGCACCATACATAAATAATTACATCGTAAAAATGACTCCAGTATTTACAAGTATAATATATATTTCATATAATATATAAAACTTTATATTAAATCTAAGTAGATGATATTTGGGATAGTTTGTGGAGTCCGAAAGTCTCTCAGCACGATCAAGTCCGTGTGTGTGTGTGTGTGTTATCTGTGGTTGTTGAGGAGGATCTCGAGCCAGCACGGGCAGGAAGTGATGAACTGGCGGGAGTAACAAGGGCCCCAGCCCTTCGCAAAGCTGATGCGCACACTGTTCGGATCATACGGTCCATCTAGCAGCTCGCACTCGGCCCCCTGCCTGAGCATGGATGAGCGTTCGTAGTCGAACACTTTGATGGAGTAACCAGGCATCACCTTGCGCACCACCAAGCTACGGCTCCCCGGTACGTCCAGGGTAGGCGAGTTGACAAAAATGGGGTGCTGGCTGCGGTTGTAGGCCCAGACTCCGTCCGGCTCTTTGCTGAGGAGCAAGCCGTATCCGATCTTGCCGCGCGTCCGTTGCACGGTGCTGCTGCGCTGGTCCAGGCTCAGCTGGCCAAGGCAGAAGCCCGTGCCTTGAGGTAGGTCATAGAAAATGCTGACAGCTGGCTGGTACACACGTATAGAGGCGGCCCACCCGCGTCCGATGCTCCCAGTACGCCACGTTACACCAATGACTCTGTTTGGGGGCATCAGGTGACAGACTGGCATCTGAAACAAGAAAAGACAATGGGTCTGTCATTAAGCTTTCCCATGACATTATAATGCAATCGAAATGAAAACGTCCTGGTTAGAGAAGGTGTTATTATGTGGAGTAGAATGATGCACTATTATGTGTTGCCTCAAGAGGGCACTACTTCAAAACTTAATTTATTAAAGTTATATACTAGTAAATTATGGGCAAAAGAAAAGTTGAAGGTGAGAAATTGTACAAAACAGTCCCAAAACAAGTAATAAAAAAATAAATAAAATGTATTTGACATAAAAAAATCCCAATTGATTCTTATACTCTTCCCCCCCCCCCCCAAAAAGCATACCTGCAATTCATACATTATACAGAACAACTAAAACCCTCCAAGCCCTCCAATTCATTTTTATGGCTTGGGAGTTTGTCAGTGAACTGCATATGTTCCCAAACCCCGAGTGTCTATCTCAGACAAAACAAACACTAAAACGTTTCCACGCGGGACACATTGTGTATATTTCTGCCCGCTCTTTCTTGATCCGGGGAGAAAGTATTTGAGGAAGGGGGGGATTTGAAAAAGTTGTGAGCTCATATCCGGCAACCACTCCCTCCCCCGTCTCTATTTTCTTCCACATTCCTGTAAGTGGGTGATGGTGATGATGGCTTGGATGGAAAGGGAGCGTCTCCTCCCTGCCAGCTCCCGCTGTGGGCTTGGGGACAGCTTTCAGCTCCCTGACAACTTAGTGCGAGTCTGTGACCTCCTGACCCTCCCAGGCTTCACACTATCAGCTCAGATTAACTTGCACATTGAGCGATGCCATTATTTTGCTCTTGAGAAGCTATTGGCAGGGATATTTCAAGGGCCAGGTCTATGGTTCCTTTTCATTCACTTGCTGTGACTCCCAGGGGTGAACAAATGCTCGGGTCATTAAAGGAATAGTTCACTTATTCAAACCTGCATGCTGTAAGTTTAAGAACCTTCATGCGACAGTTCACAGTGACCAAGGCTGTCATGTTACAAAAAGGACATCACACAATAATAATAAAAAAAGTCACAAACCTACACTCTTAAGGTCCTTGCACACTGAGTTTGAAATTTTCAGTGCTTTGAATTGTCAAAACACCTCATAAAATGCGGAAAATCAGAAACCCGATCGAATTTTTTTAATGACGGACGAAAGTTTCGGAGACAGTGTGTAAACGTGGTTGACACAACGTGAGTTGGTATTTATTTTTTAACGTGCAAAAATTTCATACTAGAATTTCAGACTAGAATTTCGGACTCCGTGTGCAAGGACCTTTATAAAAAAAGGTTCAGTGAGGTTCTATAGAACACGACGGCTATTGGCTCAATTTTAAAGAAAACTTCATGGCAAAAAGATTCTACATAAGGAAAAATCTCTTAAAGGATTGCATAATACTTTCATGTTTAACAGGTTATTTAATTCTTTAAGTAAACTTCCTTGTACCCGATTAAAAAACCACCACTGCATCACTAGCCGCATGTTAGATGTCAATAACATGAAACATTGTTTCTTGTGTGCCTGTTGACCAAATGGAGAGCCTGAATTAGTGAATAATGACTTAAATTTAGGTATGTTCCTCAAATAGAGCTATTGCATGGCTTTTGAAGACTTAGAATATAGTGTATACTGTATACTATCTGTAGGGTCAATATAAATATATTAAGTTGTTTTATGGAGAAGAGGTACATAAAGATTCTTCGTCAAAACTCTCATTTTGTGTTCTGTTGAAAAACAACATAACAGCATTGAGTTTGAAACTACATAAAGGTGAATAAACAATTAGAGAATGTTCATTGTTGGGTAAACCATCCCTTGAACCATTGCCAAGATCTGATGTAGTAGAGGCCCAATAATTGACCCCATAAATCAAATAAGACAATCAATGCAAGCGCACACACACACACACACACACACACACACACACACACACACACACACACACACACACACACACACACACACACACACACACACACACACACACACACACACACACACACACACACACACACACACACACACACACACACACACACAACACACAAG
The DNA here is from genome assembly GCA_036326025.1 of Chrosomus eos. Lineage (NCBI taxonomy): Eukaryota > Metazoa > Chordata > Actinopteri > Cypriniformes > Leuciscidae > Chrosomus > Chrosomus eos. The sequence continues at coordinate 37,120,637 of CM070824.1, read as the reverse complement.
AACAAACCTACAAATTAAATGTACGAGAACTGCTGCTTATTCAAGCACAACTGTTTGGATATGAGGAATCAGGATCGACTTCTCTTTACACACACTCTTTACTGAAATGGCCCCTCGCACTGGGCCCCTTTGTGTTAAAATGACAGAATTCCTTACATCCTCTGAGCTTGCAAGGTGGTTTTTCTGCCTTAATGGTCTAATGAAACCATTGAACTAGCCATTTACATCCAAAAACACATCATGGAGAATATTGTAACTAAATCAAAATAATTGTGCAGATCTCGCTTTGCAGATTTTTCTCCATAAAGAATCTATGTCAGTAGTCAGTAGCTCTATGTTAAGTTAACGGAAAAGATACAGGAAGACATGTTTCCAGCTATGCAACCTAATGAGGGCTGAATTTGAACTTATACCCAAATCCATTAGATGCAAAAAATGAAAACTAATGCTAAAGTGCTGTGATATGATTAATGCCCCCCCGATTTTATGTGAGCTAGAGGGAAAGGGGGTGGTTGAGTCTGAACTGCCTGCTATGTGGGTTTAAACAGAGGTGCAAAGATTAAAGGTTAATAATCTATTTAATGTTTAGCTTGGGAGCGAACAATGCTCAGCCCAGAGACCGGCCCTTTTCCTGAGGGTGTTGTGCATGTGTGTTCATGTGTTTTAAGTATATTAGAGCTGAAGAGAATATCAGCCAATGTTTGTGTTTGAGAGAGGAGTGTGTGTTTTGGCTGTTCTCGCCTGAGCGGTGCCGTGTGAGTGTGTGTCAGTGGGAAAGGAGATGGGGAAGGAAGAGAACAAATCGGGCAAACTCATTAGAATCTTAGAACTCAAAACCAAACAGTGCCATCTCTTTGTTTTTCAGATTTAGTCTTCCTTAACACTCCCTGCTGAAATATCCAGCCTACGATAGCTTTGCAACATGGTGGCTGGTTTTTAGTTGGTCTAAGCTGGTATACCAGCAACAAATGACCTACCAGTGTTCATACCAGAAAAAACTTTGGCAAAAAAGTTCATTTCCAGTAAAAAATATCTAAACATTGTTAAAAGTTGTTTATTTTTTAATTACGTTTATTTAAGTCAACTGGCATTTTTAGTATAAATCAAACAAGTCATTTATCTGCACAATTCATCTCAAGAAACAAATTCGGCCCATGACAAAAAGTTAAAGGCAGAGTAGGGGATTTGGTCCTGAAACATTTTTTGTTATGCTGGTTGAAAGTCTCTTCACACCCTGATAGCGATCACTAAGTTAAGTGGTCTAAACGTATTTATATGTATATATTGTAGAATGCAATGATATGGTGATATTCAGTCCGAATGCAATGTCAACATATGTACTTCCATACCGCCGCCCATCCTGTTCGCGCAAACATTACACGTCATCTGCGCGTTTCATGCAATGCAGAGTTAAACAGACGTCAGCCATCGTATGAGCACCGAAACATCAGCCGCCTTTTACAGTTCCTCCTGAACCAAAACAACGAGCTTATTGAGTTCACACCATAACTACTGTAATTTGGAAGAGATGGAAGCGGTTTGTGAAATTAATCTGCAGCTTAAGTTGTTTATGTTCATTATTATTGTAGTGTTGTGTGCTTTGAGACATGAGGTAGTTTAACGCCGTCTCTCGTCTCGCGATGCTTTGCAAACTCTGCTGTGCGCGTTCATGTGTTTTGAAGAAGGCGTGGCTTTGTAGAGTTCTCTAAATGGAGGGTGGGAGCTTATGCTTTCAAAGCTAACTTGCTATTGCTAGACACTCCGAAAATTGTCTACCCTATCCTACCTTTAAATGGTTGTGTTTGTGTGTGCGTGCATGTGTTCAGGTAGAAGCTGGAAAATGCATATCAGCAAGCGCACAACAAGCAGGATACAAGAGTTCCTGTCTCCCCTTCCCTGAAGGCCTCACTCATGAGTCAGTGAAGAGTCTCTGACAAGCCGCCAGAGCTGGAAATACAGTCTTACACAAACCAGGAAAGACAGACAGACGGACGGCACCACGGCTCTAATCGCAGCCAATGACGGTACTTTAGTATAATAAACCTCATTTAGACTGCATTCACTGCAGTGAGTAGGTGTTAGTTCAAAGGCGGTGGACATCACAACTCATGTACCTTAATGACTCAGCAACGGTTTAGTTAACAACACTTAAGCGCTGTGGGCCCATCACTTTGATTACAAATAATAATGGCAGGCTAAGTGTTAGCTTAAGTGAGAACACCTCAGAACTCTTCAGTTTTTCCTCTCTATTTCGACGCACGCGCATTTTACTAGGAGTGGAAGACAAAAGCTGGGAGCAATTACGCCGCTCTGCGTTCATTTAACCCCAGCACCTTTCAACAGCTCGGTTTACCCATTAGAAAGGTAGAGTGTGTTATTATTGTTATTATATTCTCAAAACTGTCTCCGCCAGTGTCAATCTCTTAGGAGACACACGCTGTCATTGGCTCCGAGGGGATGGTGGCGTCTGACCCCTTCCCGAGCTCAGCTGGAACGACTGAAAAAACTCAAATAGTCACAAACACGCTGTCATGCTGTAACACATGAAAACGACATGGTTGAAAACAATCAGTGACTACGTCTAGTGACAGTTCAAGAGTGTGTATTATTCTGCACACAGCCCACAAGTGCAAAATTTGTCGAAAACCTGACAGTTGCTTGAGGAAAAAATTATATTAGAGTAGTAAATCGCTCAAAGGAAAGCAAACATGTCCAGCTGAGATCAAACAACAGCGAGGGCCTTGTTGACTTACAAAGCAAGAGCTTAAGAAGGCTGCGAGACTAAAGGTTACTTTGACAGAAGGCTAAAGTCTTTTATTTAGTCTCCATTTTGTTTTCAGACAAATACCAGCCCTTGAAACGAACAAAACACGCGCACACGGTCAGCTAGACAGCCACAGAGGTATTTCCTTTGAAATTCAGAGCTTGTATATAATGCTCTGGTGGACGTGCTACTCGAACAGTAAGGTTAACATGCAATTCACAGTCCGTTCTCAGGCCAGACGGCCACGTTCGCATTAAAGAAAAAAACTCTGTGTTGGACTGGACTGTATTTTGGTATATAAAGTGTGCGGCAATTAGTGGGCAGGACTGCTATACGTTATTTACACGTGCAACAAGGAAAAGTGGAGTAATGCAAAAACATGGGATGTGTCCTAGACAAGTCAAGACGAGGAATAACTTGTTAATAAGAGGTGTTGTTAGGTACAATGTTAGGCGGAGTTTAGTTGTTTGCGGTTGCCAAGCGATATTGCAAGAATTCGACTGATGTGCACTTGTGCAGTCACAGTCAGTGTGTATATTAACTATTTTACAATGGCTTTGAAAGTTGCTAAATATTGTTTTTATAATATGTTTTTTAGGTCCTGTTCCTCAAAATGTTAAAGGGATTGTTCACCCAAAAATAAAAAATGACCCCATGATTTACTCACCCTCAAGCCATACTAGGTGTATATGACATTCTTCTTTCAGATGAATACAATCGGAGATATACAAAAAAATGTCCTGGCTCTTCCAAGCTTTATAATGGCAGTGAATGGAGGACGAAATTTTTAAGCCCAAATAAAATGCATCCATCCATCATAAACATACTCCACATGGCTCCGGGGGGTTAATAAAGGCCTTCTGAAGCGAAGCGATGCGTTTGTGTAAGAAAAATATCCACATTTAAAACTTTATAAAACTAAATTAACTAGCTTCCGACAGACGGCCGTACGCATCGATTTACGGCAAAAGAGTGACCTGCTCTGACAAAATGCACAACGCATTGATGAACGTGGAAGCGTAGAGGATAGAGCAAAACAAAACAGGTCAGGAATTAGAAGTCTAAAATTAGCATTTTTAAAGAGAAATGTCGGAGGATTTCGAAATAAGAGGAGTTTGTTGCACATCCCTATTTGTTTGAACCGCTAGAGGCATCAAAGCTCACGCTACTCCTACATCGCGTCATTTTGGCATAAGTCGACTTTCCGGCCCTTTGCTGGAAGCTAGTTATTTTTACTAGCTATTATTTTTACAATTTAAGTATATTAAATAATTAAAATGTGCTAGCACCTGGTTAAACTAGATTGTAGGTGCTTGGTGAACAAGTAGTAGAGTGTGCCAAAATGTTTCATGTATTCGTCCCATTGTGTTTAGACCTTAGGCAGCACATTATAAGCAAAAACAACAGGAATGGTGGAATATGAATTATGTATGAAAAAATGTGGATTGTACATTGATCAGATTGTATTTCAAACAATGTCTCCCGTTACATTTTTGCAGATGCACAGGAGTGAGACTCCATTTGAAGTGGAACAACTAAAAGAAAAAGGCAGAAAAAGCGATTTGCAGGATCTGCTAGCACACACACCCCACCCTCCACACCACAAAAAAAATATATTTTGGGGGAGTTGGAGGTAATTAACTCTAAGTACAAAAAAGGGGGTTGATTTCAATGGTGATACTATGTGATTATCCACTAATGCTTTTAAAAACACCATGCAGGGAGGAGAAAAGGCAAGAAAAGAACCGCCTCAGGGTAAACACACGTCCATAGAGCTCTGGGCAGATCCAGAGCGAGAGAAAGATCGAGAGGTAAAAACAGCAGCTTGTCATCTCTTCCCACCAAACTACAGGCCCACATCCCTGTCTTTTTCATCCCCTCTAATCCTGGGAATTCTGAAAAGATGAACTCATTCCTCCACAGCACTCCTGCCAGAACCTTTAACCAGAGAGGGAAACGGAGAGAGAGAGAGAGAGAGAGAGAGAGAGAGAGAGAGAGAGAGAGAGAGAGAGAGAGAGAGAGAGAGAGAGAGAGAGAGAGAGAGAGAGAGAGAGAGAGAGAGAGAGAGAGAGAGAGAGAGAGAGAGAGAGAGAGAGAGAGAGAGAGAGAGAGAGAGAGAGAGAGAGAGACTGTTGCTTAAATTATGTGATCTAACATTCATGGCAGCGAAGCTTTCTTGAATTGAACTGAGAGAGAGAGAGAGAGAGGGGAAGAGAGAGAGAGAGAGAGAGAGAGAGAGAGAGAGAGAGAGAGAGAGAGAGAGAGAAGAGAGAGAGAGAGAGAGAGGAGGGAGGGAATGGAGGGGGAGTCTGAGTCTCTTATCCTGTGCCAAGGATTAGATTCCCTCCAGCTATTAGACTGTACCACTGCGCTGACAGGCAGAGGGGGAGAAAGACAAGAGAGTGTTTATGTGAGCAGAAGAAACAGAACAGTGAAGTTTTATGGTGGACAAAATTCATCTTTTGACGCCACTTTTGACAGGCCTGGGCATTCTTCTTCTCACTGGGGTCAGAGAGGGAAGCTGGAATTACGGTTGCCTGGACCAGAGGAAAAAGTGAAACATAACAAACAATGCTGGAATACTTTCCTCCCTCTCGCCTCTCTTTGGTACGGCTCTGATTTTTTAGACAACTATCACTACAGGGCGACTTACAACACACTAACGGGTCACATTTAGGCTGGCGTCTGTGCTATCTCTGCCATCAAAGACTGCTTTATCAGCCAGACGCACTAACTGGGGCGGCACTCTCACACAGATGGGTTTCTTTCTCTTTGACCCGTTCTCCTTTTCTTTCCTTCACTTCATTAATTTTAGAGTCTTTACTATTTTCTCAGGCTCCTTGTTTCTATTGCTGTAGCCCAGTGGTCAGACAACATATATAAAAAGGATCAATGGAATCATACACAACTGTGCTCAACTTTCTATACCATTTCTGTGAAAGGAAAGGAAACTATTGGATTAAAGATAGAGACAACATGACAGTTTTGGGGCTGCTTTGAGGTCATCTAGATGCAAGTGCTAATTGAACTTTTAGTAGATATACATATATAAAATACAAGAAGTTGTTTTTCCTTTCAGGAAAACGGACCAAAAATACTGACTCATTTTGCACTACACAGATTTTTGCCCTATCAAATGCTCTCTAGAAAGACAATGTGCTTTCCTTTAATACCACCTGCAACCGCCATCAGGGAGAAAAATCATGGTTCATGTCTGTTGACATAACTAAAGCTAATTGGTGAACTTAAAAAATTGCATAAGTCCTGGCCCAACTTCCTGTTTATACAGGAAATACATCAACATTGGAATTAAAATTGCTCATCGAGCCATTTTACAGATTCTGTAGGTGACAAAGTTAAAAAATGAACAAAGGGAAAAACAACATTCAAAAATGATAAAAAAAATACGACATTTGTATATATATTTATACATATATACATACATATTTATAAAAATTTATTTATTCTCCCATTTCATGGGATCTATAAAGGTGACAAACAGTTTTTTTTTTAACCATTCACATAGGGCTGCACAACTAACAAAATACACAATTGTTGATTACTTAGTATTGAAATCATGATCATTAATTTACAATTTTTATTAAAGGGTACCTATTATGGCATTTAAAATGTTCCTAATAATGTTCTGGGAGTCCCCAACAACAGTTTTACATGCATGCATGACAAAAAACACTTTTGTTGTCTTATAATATGCATTTATTTTTACCTGATTTGCTCACCGACTCCCTAATGATTCGTTTGACGACTCATTTGTCCAAACCCCTCCTTTGCGTGACGCTAATCGGCGGTGATTGGTCAGATGACGCAGTCAGTTATATTTTGCGTTAGCCCAAAGCTTAAACATATTGATAAAGCACTGCAGTACTACAATACGCTTCACATAATTTCACATATTTCAAAAAACAAAAAAAATGACATTGGAGACCTAGAAGCTGCTGAGCGTAACTCTCACTCTCTCACACACACACGCACGCACACACACACACACACACACACACACACACACACACACACACACACACACACACACACACACACACACACACACACACACACACACACACACACACACACACACACACACACACACACACACACACACACACACACACACACACACACACACACGCACACACACACACACACACACCACACACACAAGCAACAATTATTAATAGTACTTACAGGTTGTGATTCGGAGGAGGAAGCTGATCCAAATAAACTTGGTATTGAACCTTCCTATATCAGCCGACTCGCGAATCCACACTTGAAAGCATTTGTGTTTGTGAAGCGATCGTCATTAAAATAACGCGAACACAGCTCAAGGTGGCTATACTTGTGTGGTATAGTTGTAAATATAAACTCTAGCCACTGAGTCTTCACATGCTTGTCCCTGGGCAGTGAAAAAAAAAGTTTGCTTTTGATTCGCACTTCAGAACAGAGTCTCGTCGACATGTTGTTGTCAGGTTTCTCTGTCTGCTCGGCGCCAGTGGCGGCGCCAGGGGGGAGCTAGGTGGTGCTGTAGCTCCCCCTATAATAGCCATAGCACCCGCCCAGCACCCCCAAGAAATGTCTGTGATTTTTTTATATTTATATTTTAATGTCATGTTTGATTTGAATAGTCTTCTTCGTGTTGTTAAAAAAGGGTATTAAAGAATAATTAAAAAATATATATTTAGTCTAAAAAAACATGAGGCCCAAACAGGCGATCTTCTTTGGCCAATGGACGCGGCGCCCGGTGAACGTTTGCAGACATCCCAAGTCTCACGTATATAGCGGCTCCCTGATGGCCGCAAATTAGTTCAAATCTCCCGGAATCTAAGCTCCAAACGTGTAGCGCGCGCAAGACAGAGAGAGCGAGAGACCTTGCGTGTGTGTGTGTAAATGTGCGTCTTTGCGCATGAAGCGCATGTAATCGGAATCTAAGCTCCAAACGTGTAGCGCGCACAAGACAGAGCGTGAGAGACCTTGCGTGTGTGTGTGTAAATATGCGTGTGTGCGCATGAAGCGCATGTAATCGGAATCTACGCTGCAAACGTGTAAAACCCCCCCCCCGTCAACAAAACCGAACAATCGGCCCAAAATTCAAAGCACCGTCTATTAAGTGTTGAGCATCCCCATAGCACCTGCAACAGAAAATCTCTGGCGCCGCCACTGCTCGCCGCGCGCACTGAGTGGGCGTGTCGAATTCAAATAACTTGTACAAGTGACGTACGAAAGTTAGAGAAAATGCATCGTTCGTCTATCGATTCATATCAGCGACTCAGAGTCGACTCTTACTTTTGAGAGACAATAACTTTGTATACGGTGAACTTTCATATTTAAAACTTTGCAGGATGTTTTTGTTCACTTAGATCTATGTTACACACTACATGAAAGGTAATTTTCAAAATTCCATGATAGGTACCCTTTAAAGTATTGTGTAGGGCAATGCATGACGTATTCTTTTGTCGAGATCAAATCTGCAAATCTACTTTTCAAATCTACATTTCAAATAAATAATAATTAGTCACTGCATTTAAGCATTTACTTGTCTGTGATAGGTTACAATGCAGGTTAACTCCTGCCAAAAAACAAACAAAAAAAAACATCCAAATAGACGACACAACAGGACAAGATAAAATTTAAATGATTCATTGCAGAAACCATAATTATTATTCCTTATTCCATATCTTGTGCAGCCCTTAATTAGGCCAAGAAAGGACTATGCAATCTCAATATGTTTTGAATTTATTACAATGCAAATAACCAGAATTCACAGCCTAGAATTACAGACTGCAAGCGGATTGCACTGCAAATGGCGAGCATATATTTTAATCCCTTCGCTATGGCTCTATAGCGTTACTTGGTCAAATGTGTCCAAGATTCACACCTCAGACCCATATAAAGCAGAGCTTAGCTAGTCAGATTCACTGAGTATCACTGCTGCCCTGCCTCTCCGGATTCCTTAACACTCACTAGTGTTGACATTTCAACACATGGGCCATCTGAGCCCAGAGCAACAAATGAACGAATATGCGGTCTCCCCAGGTCAGATTGCTGGGCCTCAGCAATGATTTCCACAGCCGAGGCAAACGGTGCGAAGACCCACAGATCTGTGTACTGATCTCCACGGGTGAGACTTAGCCAGGACTGGGGGTTCCAAACCGAATTCCTTTACCATGAGAACAGACGGGGCAGTGTGAAGGACAAACTCCCAGAAATACAGACCTTCTACAGCTTGCTCGCAACATCAAACTGCTGCTGCTTCTATAGGGGAGTGTGGGATCGATTCTTAGTTTGTGTTTGTATGGGAATGTTTACCACATTCTAGGTGCAATAAAGCAGATTAAAGGTGATTCTGCACAATATCCATGAAGCCATTATAATGTATTACTTAAAGGAATAAAAATTCTGTAATTAATTACTCACCCTCATGTCTTTTCAAACCCGTAATACTTTCGTTCATCCTCGGAACACAAAAACAAATGAGTTTTCTGTCCCTCTGTTGACAGCTATGCAACTACCACTTTGACGCTTCAAAAACTTCATAAAGAGATTGTAAAACTAATCCATATGAATCGAGCAGTCTAGTCCAAATTTTCTGAAGAGCTTTATATGATGAACAGGTTGAATTTAGGCTTTTATTCACATCTAAACATTCATCAACTCACACATCAGTTTTGGTAAGCAGAAGCTCAAGCATGTTCGCTTGACGTGTCGAGAACCAATGAGGTTCATTCTTGTGTTACGCAGCATGTTTGAGCTTCCACAAGAACCAATGAGATTTGTTCTCACGCATCAAGCATGTTCGGTTGAGCTTCTGTTTATGTTTGCCGGTCAATGTTTATATGTAAATAAAACACTAAATTAAATCTGTTTGCCATTTAAGGCGATCAAATCTCTTTAGAAATTTATAACTAAACCGTTAGATTCATATGGATTAGTTTTATGATCTCTTTAAGAACTTTTTGAAGCGAAAATAAAGCTCTCAGATTTCTCTCATTACTCATCTGTCAGTTTTTAGTCAAAACTTAAATCCATCTTATTCTTATGGGGACACTCCAGCTTTTGACCCTACAATCTTGCCAGAACTTTTACACCACCCTGTAAAAATCAACCCCTTATAACAATAACAATAACGAATTACAACAATTTTAACTTTGTTTTTAGAAACAACAGCCTAATTGAAAGCACTAAGATTAAAAGAAACTGGCATACAATGATTTATGATATTCAACCTATTCTAACTGCATTTGGAGACTTTTAATACAGTGGAATTTACAAAAACAATGCTCAAAACAGGCAACTAAATGTATAGATTGCAAGACATAAAAAAAATATATATATATATTATAAATAAATGTAAAACATATTGAATACACAGCAGTGTTCCAACAGGCCATGTCCAATGTCCATCCAAAAACGCTCTCCCACTGGTTCCGGGGCAATCCTTATTGTTATTCAAGGAAAACAGGTACGGAAATAAATATACTCTATTATTCAAGTGATTATGATCTATTAAGTGTAACTTATCAGAAAACCAGATTTTGATTACCACAAATATCCCTGTCATAAAAGATATTTGCCATACATTAATGGAAAATGGGCTCTGGCAGCTGAGCGTTACACAGCAGGTACGGTTTCAGTGTATGGAGTCAGGCCAGCGGTTTTGAGACAGTTCTTGATCTCAGGTTAATTTAGGGTGAAAGCTGTGTATTTGGATACAGCTCATCTGCAAGGTGATGGACACATACTCAGCTCAGATGATGGCATGCTATTGATCGGCACAATGGATCATAAACACTCAAGTCAATGCATCCTGACAGCCGTGCCATCTTCACCTTCTGTTTCAATCACAAAAGCTTGAAGCCACACACATGCGGGAAAGCTACGCAGCTGCTTTCTAAAACAAAGCAAACTGTTTATGTTACCCTATTAAAAATGCACAGGTGAGCACTTCAAATAGTTTGTGAGGTTTCTGGCTTGTCAACATGAATGGAGAGACAGTTTAAGGCTCCAGGGCTTGGCGATATATACTGAATATTCACAATATATTCTCAATTATTTCAACAATAAATTAACAGATTTATGTACGTTTCTTAAAGATATCATGATTTTTATAAATAATCAATATTAAACATAAGTAAATATTGGTGTTTATCACCATGTGTTGTTACATAAGTGCATAAAATTTTAAATGATTTAATTATAGTCATTCTTGTTTATTAAGAAAAAAATTAAAATGTTCTTTAAGAATTTACAAACATATATGTATTAATGTACAGTATTAAATATCATCAAAAGGAAAATTATTGAGATGTAAAAAATTAAGAAAAATTAAGAAAAGCTTGTAAGGTAGGACCAAGACGGAGCAAGATGGACAAAGAAACAGATAGAATGAAAAAGCCAAGCGCCAGTGACAAAGCCTTGAGGCACACCAGTACCATATACTTTAATAGACACTCCCCCCAGACATGTTTAACTCAAAATAGGGTTGTCAAATGTCCCGCTACTACCAGTAAAAAAAGCAAAAAAAAGAATAGTTGACAGTACCAGCATTTCTGCAGTACCGGTAGTACCGAGTATATTTGGTAACCTCCGATAGAAGCTCGTTTCAAATGCTCTCGTTTGTGTTTGTTTATATACAAATGTTATATTTACATCATGATTTTAAAGCGCTGAGCACTGTAGCCAATCACAATCATATCTGTTGAGCGTGTGAACGCAATGGCCTATTAGAGGTGCTAGTCAGTAAGTTAGTCAGAATGTGCTTACTGCTAAAAACGCACATGGTTTTGTTTTGTACAACACAAGCTGCACACACGCTCCTTTCATTATAACCAACAAAGTGTAAACACAATTTATTAAGTGAACTAATCCTTAGTTTTTGTGATCTTTGTGGTTCACAAGTCCCTATATTGGGAGGAGGTGGTCTAATCCATAAGTGAACTAATCCTTTAAGACTTTAATATTTTTTTAACGGGAGTTTTCGTGAGAGTGCAGAATTCAGTGAATTTGACCTATAGAAGTGATTATAAAGGGTGGGCTCTTCTCTTTCTTTCTGTTTATTGTCAATTCAAAATCTAAATACAAGTTTAGTTTTTCATGCTGATAAGTACACCACAAAGTTTCTGGATTCATAACCGAATTTGAATGCGTGACTGAATCAGAAACTGTGATGATTGACAGTGATAACCAATGGACAAGATATAATGGGACCAATTTTTACTTAATTCAAAAGTACTTGATTCAGCAGGTTTTGCTCTGATACCAAAAATGTACCGAAACGCTATTAGTACTGACTACTGAAATTTTGGTACCGTGACAACCGTAGCTCAAAATCCATGAAATATCCCACAATAAGCAGAAGTTAATAGGCTTGTTTGCTGTGGGCTTTCAAAGTCCTCAATAAGGGTCACTGAGGTATGGCATGAACTCCCCATTGAGGGCTGTAATTGAATTTAGAAAGAGAGACCAAACTCTGGACACAGAGCAAATACATCCAGTTAGTGCGGATCAACTTAGTGTTCCTCTCGCTCTCTGGTGCTTACAAATCCTGTTTTGTGTCTCTGAGGGAGTCTTTTGTTCCACGCTTAGATTGACCAACAGGGCAAACTAAAACAGGTACAGTGTGCTTCGTCATACCACTAATCACATCAGAGAATGTGCTGCGGCTAAGTGAGTGAAAGAGTGAGTGATTGCAGTTTGATCGCCAGGCCTGACTCTCTCTGCCTCTCTTGCGATATCTCTATCTCTCTTTCCCTTATCTGTTTTGCAGTCATTAGCTTGAGGATCAAGGACTCTTAAATGCTAAGAAAAGCAGACGGATCCTTCTAGTCACTAGAATAAGTTGACAATTTCGCAATATCTGTGTGCTGTTTGGTGAAAGATTTTGTCAATGGTAAATTAATTGAATTATTGAATTATTTAAGTTACTTTCTTGACTTCTGTGAGGGTATAACAGAAGTCCCCCTTTTGGACATGCATATCCTGCTCGGTTAGTCTGAATAATATTTCCATAATTTTAAGCAGCAAACACAAGAGGGAAAAAACTCTCCTTGTGGAGTTCTGGAAAAATCCGAAAATATGCCAGTGCCAATATGTGTTAGCCTGACAAGTGTGCGCTGCCTTCAACCCTTTTGATCGTAGCACCCGTTTCTAAAACAAGAGAACATCATCATTGCTTGGCCAAACTTGTGGAAAGAAAGAAAGGAAGGAAGAAACAGAAAAACAAAATTGAGAAATGAAACATTAAGAAGTCAAAAAACTCATTGCGCAAATGCACTGTGACAAATGAATCCAGTGTGAGAATAACATTACGTCAGAAAATGACTCACACAGTATCTACAAGACATACACAAAACTGAAAGGAATAGTTCACCTAAAAATCACAAAGAATGAACGAAAAAATGACGGTGAGTGAACTAATCATTTAAAGACTAGCGCTCCTTTGTGCCCCATACACCATGTCTGTTTCTCCTGTGTCTCTCTCTTGATGAAGGTTAACGTGAGGATGTTGGACTCCATGGGCCCCTGCAGTTAATCCACACAGTGCATTCTGCAGGCAAGAGGAATGCGTTGGCTCTCCCAGTTTTAAAAATACTGGCTGCCATAGGTCCCCACACAACTGTCAATGTTCCTCTGGGGAGGAAGGGGGAAAACATTCTTCACTTTATTTTAGCTAGGCAATCAAACCGCAGGCCTAAATCACCGCTTGTTCGCCCCGGTGCCAGACTCGGGAATTTATAATTACCGGGAATCCGAAACTGGTTGGAAAATAAAAACGGCCTTTGCATATACTACTGCCACCTTTTTCTGCCCGCTTCCCTCGGGGCGCAGGCCAGCTGAGGCCGAAGGCAAAAGCTTTTACGGTGACGGTCGCTCAACGGAGTATTGTTCCCCCTTCCTCAGCCTTGAGAGGAGGCTCGCTAAAACACTAAACTAACAGTTGGACATTCCATACATTTTTAATGGCATGGCTGCCTCTTTATTTGTTTCCCTAACCCCGTGGCCCGGACTGAATGAATGGCTCTATTGGAGGAGGCAGGCAGGCGCAGCGGCATACAGGGTGGAGGGAGAGGAGAGATGGGCTGCCCCAGCCTTCCCAGAGCGCATTGCAGGACCCGATCACTCACTCATTACTGGGTGGAGGTTGGGCAAGTGAGGAAATGATTACCTGTAAAAACGGCCAGCATTTTTTCACAAGCTCTTCCGTGTCTTTTAAAATGTACAGATACATTAATCATATGTTGGATGATAAATAAGCATGCTTCTTGTCACAGTGTAAGCCTGGCCTAAAAAAAACAAACAAAAAAAAGAATAAAATAAAATAATAACCCCTGGATTAGAGGACAGATAAATATTGCACCTGCATTTTGAAGCTTTCTGTAAATGCCTAATTGAAATGAAAGCCACACTCAATTACAAGAAAGAGTTATTATCATACCGTCAATAGTGACTCAAAAAGTCATTCTTGATATTGATTTTGTGAAATATGTGAAACTGATATCACAACAATACTCCATAGACGGACAGTTTGAGTTCTTTAAAAAAAAAAAATCCAATACTGCTTAACATCTATAAATATGTATAGCGGTGAAAACATACAATTTTATCAAATATTTCTAAGATCCAACTCCAATTCCTCATTAAGAAGGCCAGGTTTCTTGTGCTCACACACGTAAACCTACTGACAAAAACACAATACAATTTCAACGAGACGTAAACAACATGATGAAAACAAATTTGCATGTGCTTTTTCAGAATCTGTTGTGGGATACACTTTGTTGTGAATAATTCTGCTGTCTACTATTGGCTGATGAGCATTTGTTTGCCTTGTTTATGCGTGTTATGTAAGGGGAAGAGGAAGTCGGTCATTCAGGACAGGAACACACGATCAAGGAGAACTGTATGGTATAGCCATGATGGCACGATACCGCCTGTGTTATTTACATACTGTGCATTTCTCCGTCAAAATTAAAAAAAACATAACATAACTTGAAATCAAACGAATGCCACACAGACACATGTATTCTCACACACAGATACGAAAGCACATCCTAACTCATACCTCCAGACCGCTGGGCTTCTCTTCAACATTCCTCAGCTTCCCCCTGCCGTCAAAGGGGTAGTTGAGCAGCCACTGCACTACAAAACCCAGGCAAGCTTTTTAAAACAGGATGTTTGGCTGAGGCCTCCTTCCCCTCAAATAAACAATCCGCAGAACCTGATTTTCTGGAGGCAGGGTGGAAGTACTCCAGTCACATTATTTCCACATCCCGTATCCTGGAGCACTTGGGGCCCTGGGGGAGTGTGGGCAGGCTCTGGGGCTGCGGTGGAAACCTGAGGCCCCGTGCCAGGCAACAGGAATAGGGGAGAGGGGAGAGGGAGAAAAAAGATAAAAGGAGGGAAAGAGTGAGAGGGGGAGAGATACCAAGGCTGGCCGAGTTGACGGAATATAAGGGGGGAGGGCAAACGGGTGGCCCAGCACTGTCCACCCCACCGACCGTGGCTCATTTTTCACTGGCATAGTAACACCGTTACAGAAGCAGGGCAGGGTGTGCGTGCAAGGGACTGTTCTGTCTTTCTGTAATATGGACTGGCATGGGTTTTTAGGAAAGAGAGTGGAAACTGAAACAGTCCCAATGCAAAACTGTTTAGACGCATAACGTTATACAACTCATCATCCATAGATTTGCTGTAAATGATGTAATTCAGCTGATGTCACTCCCATGATCCTAGTTTACCTCAGCAACGGACGAAATACAGTGCAGTTAAAGTCTTCACATTCAGAAAGGTCTATAATCTTTCTCACTTTCAGTGGTTTAAAGGAAACCTTCATCCAAAAATTCAAATTGTCAACTTATACACCCACATTTCTTGGCCATGATAAATTAAATTTAAACTTTCACAATGCTTTTTTTTACTGATTGGATAGTCACTGTATTCCTGGTCACCTTATGTTCTCGTGTATAGAAAAGAGCAGCATACATGTTCTTTAAAATTTGGGTGATTAAAGTATGACAGAACTTTCATTTTGGGGTGAATTATCTCTTTAAAAGCCTAAACAAATCTGAAAGATTTAGGCATTGACAGTGAAAAGAATCCAAAATACAGTCTAGCTATATTCAGGCATCTGCAAGCCAGCTAATAAGTAGAAGGGAAGTCATCACATGCCTTTTTAAGGCTGTTCGAAATCTATGGATGCAATTAAATCAATGGTAACCAGCACGCCGTCACATGCTTCGATTACTTTGTTTAATTGTTGTACTTCCAGATGCCCTTTTCATGCACTGTAGAAATGAGGTCAGGTCAGACTTAGACAGACTGGCATGTGTGTAGTGCTGCCAGTTTATCAACAACAACAAAAAAGTCTGTTTTGTGATTCTCTGAGAGGGAAAGTATGTGATTATGCTTGTGTCAGACTATCAGTCAAAACAAAACACACACTGGCCTGTAAAATGGCACTTTTATGAAAACAAAGACAAGAAAATGTACTATCAATACTGTTATCTTCCGATGGCTCCTTGTGGTAGCAATGCAACCTGTTCTGCTCAGTTCGGAATCAACAAATTTAATACTTCATGACGCTAACTCTATTTCCACTAAAATGATGCAAATGTTGCTCTCTGAACCAGCAAGTCTGAGCAGAACCAGAATGGATACAGTAACATTCGGTCTCACTGGCTTTAGTTTTCAGTCACAATGCTGATCAGTTTGGTAAAGTCCAGTACAGTTGAATGAGGCTGTCAATGCTTTCCATTTTTAAGACACTGATAGACCTCGATTAGGGATGCCAGCCAGGCTGTGACCTACTCCCCAAAAACAGTGAGGGCAGTGTAAACATCACAAAGCACCAAGAGAGAACCCAGAGTAAAATTACAGAAGACCAAACCAATCCTCTCTATACCTGACTGGGCCTTTCCTCCTACTCAAGCCAGAACGGCTCTTCATAAACACCCGCACAGCCAACCGACCGTTTTTCCTACATTCCCAAGAAACAAAACACAAAAAACATAATGGCACCACAGGGTTCCTCAGAGGGATATGGGGTCTCTCTTACAGCGATGACACAACCACAGTAAGTTCTCACTTGATTGCAAAGTCTCATGGTATGAACGTATATGCATGAAAACATGTTGCAGTTTGCTTATTTTTTTCTCATCTAGTGACAAATTCTGGTGGGTTTATTAGGGTTCATCTTATGACTGTATGACTGGTCTGAAAATGGTTTGTACACAGCCACTGGTCATCCACACACTAATAATCACTGGAAAAAATAGTATACTGCTCTGCAGCAGGGATGAGCATCATTCAGAATTCAATTGAGATTTTTTCATTTTACTTCAATTGCTGAATTACTAAAAATAGATACTCTCAGATATTAAAGTAGACAGACAGACAGACATATAGAAAGACAGAGATAGATAGGACAGATTGATAGAACAGATTGAATGTATCCCATTCAATTTCAAATCATGACAAAATTGCGCCCACCATTATGATCATGCTGACATCTCAGTCAGCATCAGAAGCACAGAGTATGAGGAGACCACCTCCTCCCAATACAGGGACTTGTGAACCACAAAGATCACAAAAACCCCAATACAGAGGAAACACAAACTCACATGCGTGCAGTTATACAGGAAGTAATGAGACCTACTTCAAAGAGCATAATTCTGATCTCCACACGGCCACAACAAGGAGTGAGGAAACAGGTGGGCTGCATTACAACCCAGTCACAGCTACAGAATGTGACTGAAACACACACACACACACACACGCACACACATTTTTACAGACACACGTGTAGCACATCACGACCACATGTTTTGACGGCCATGCTTTGAAAACATAGTGAACACTTAATCAATAGTTGTTCGTTGACACAGTGTAGACATCAACTGACAAACACAGTTGCTTTTAAACGAGAGAAACTGCGGGTGAAACGGCGAGCTAGACATAAAGATACAAACAACACAAACAGACAGAGGTGTACCCAAACACACATCACAGACACCAATACAAACATGCAGAAATATTCACACGGATTCCAGAATGTGCCAAAAAAAAAAAAAAAGTGCCCAAGCTAAATTTATGCAGGAAATCTTATGGAAACTCAAAGAATTGAGCTGAAAAACCAAACGCAGTGCGCTTTAAACAAACTCATTGAGGCCTCAAGACATCAAAGATCTACTACATAAATAGCCTCAGATCTCAAGCGTCCAGGCACTGTCTTTCAAACCAAGACACCAAATTTTCTAAAATCTCGCCCTTGGGCGGCAGGGAGTTTTCATCAGACTCGTTGAGATGTGTTCTGTTGCTATTGTCAGACAGAGTGGATGAGTGTTCAGAGCAGGAGTTACACTCGCCCAGGGGGCTGCAATCTGCTCCCCTCCCACCTTCGGGGCCCCTGGCCTCGCTTTTAAGAGCTTTACTAGTTCCTGCATGTGGGTGGGGTGGGATAAGGGACTCAGAGTGGGTGGATGGCCATATGCATGAACGCTTTTAGATCCTGTTTCTTTTCTTTCTTTACAGGTAGCATGAAGGAAAGGGATGAATTTCCATAGGTCACTCTCTCCAAATCTACATACCTTGTGTTGGTTTATTTGGAGAGAGTCACCTACGGAATTTTTCAACAATTTCAGCTACTCGCGTTTTTGTAAAACTGTACTGAAAAAGACTGCCTAACTAACAAGATTTCCGAATTCCTTGTACGGATACACCGGTATTAATATTCTTGCCAATGCATTATTATAATTCTATACAATTTTGTCTTTAAAAATTACACTTAAAAAACAGTGTTGCTAAAACATTTTAAAGGTTAAGTGAACGTTAGACAATGGCAAAAGTAAAGACTTTATTATAATCGTGCGCAGCTGTTTTGTCGTTTTCCGCTTTAAAATGCTCTAGTTCGTAAAAGCAGGATGGATTCTGATTGGCTATCAATGTTTTTATCGTTCATTTGCTGGAAAAATAATTTTCTGACAATATAATTTATCTGTGCCGTTATAGTTACAGGTGTGAACTGCTATTATTTTATATTTAGAACTATATCTTTATCATTATAGTTATCGTGAGAATAGCTTTAAATTTTACAAATTAATTTAGGAATCACAACATTATAAATGTACAATATAAAAAAAAAAGAGTATTAATTTCCCAAACATTACATTTAACAGTGACACTAAAACAACTGAAAGGATAAGTGAGTATTAGATTATTGAAAATGTAATCTATGTGTAAAAATAGGGGAAATGAGCATGCATAATTACATACTAAATACCAACATGGCACCACATGCACATATTTGTTCTTGTTAAGTCAGTATAGGACTATAATAAATATAAAGTTGAAAATGATCCCGCATGCAAGCTAAAAAGGCCTGACTATGTACCTATAAGCAAATCATAGTTCACACAGACCCAATCCAGTGAAAAAACATCTCAGCAAGCATTTGAAACATCATTTGTTTGCACAAGGAGTGTCGCCAGCCTGTGAAGTGGTGGTGACAGGGTCCATGAAGCCACAAGCTCAGGTAGCTCCTTCTGGGAAAGGGGGCAGATTGACCCGCTCGCTTTGAATGCTATTTCTAGCACTGCAAAACAAGGACTTAGCCTTTCTGTCTCTGCGGCCATGATCCTCCGCATACACTGTGCGGTTCCAGTTTTATGAGAGAAACATGTTGGTTTCATTCCATAAGAGGGGAGTGTTTCATCTCAAACCATGACACAAAACTGTTTCTCCTCTATTCTCTCGGTGTGGCCCTTTCACAGGAACGGAAAAAAGCCCACTCCGGTCAAGATAGAGCCATAAAGGCTGATCCGCGTATGCGTGTTCCGATACGCGCCGTTGTGTGCAGAGCGTATAACGTGACTCGGTGTGCTCAAGTGTGTGTGTGTGTGTGTGTGTCCCTGCGAGCTTGGATCTTATTACAGTTTGATCCCACTCAAATATTTCTGAAAGAAAACAGAGGAGGGGAGGCAGGCTCTATGGCCAGCCAACACGGCCCACTGAACCTCTGCTGGGCTCACAATGAGAGCTTTATCTCCACTGCTAATGGCCTTTAATGAGGAGGAGCAAAGCACAACATAAAAACCAAATTACCTGCAAAGTTTGCTCATTTAGTCAAACACACTCCATGGGAACTCGCAGAACTTAGGACAGCAAAAGGTATGCATTGCTGTTTTCTTTGCATTTTAGACTTTTACCGAGCACATCCTGACCCTGCAAATGGATGCAAAACTAATGTCTATGGAATACTGCTGCCCAACTTTGAAATTTGCATTACAAAAAAGGAGACTAAAAGGGAAAACACCCTCTGCATGCTCACTGAAAAAAGTGAGCATGCAGAGGGAAAAAAGTAAATATCTGGTGCAAGGTCACCATCACAGGCACGTAGCCTTTGTTTGAACAAAGATGTTACCACATGAGCTCCCCGGGACTGGAAAAAACAGCAACAAGTCTGACAATGGTATCACAGGCCATGCTGACAGAGCAACACTACATTTCAGAGCCGAAATATTTTTAAATTAGAAAACTCACCTGAGAATTCCCCTTGGGTGACGTTAGGCGAGCTGGCAGCCTCTGTTTCAGTGTAAGACAGTGTGGAATCTGACAGATCTGAGGAGATAAGGATCTGGTTACAGTTTGTAGTTAATTAGAAATTTCACAAATATTTTTTCATTAAAATACTGGTAAAAAGCAACATGCCATTGTTTTAATTTCAATTCAGTTTAAAAGATTTGTGTAAGTATTTTTTTTTACAGTGATGCATTAAATTGATCAAAAGAGACAGTAAATACATTTATAATTCAATAATTAAAGTTATTTCAAATAAATGTTTTTCTTATGAACTTACTATTCATTAAAGAATCCTGAAGAATCATTCAAATATAAAAACTTTAAATTATAATAATATTTCACAATACTGTTTATTTTTCATTAAGCTTTGGTGAGCGTAACAGACTTCATAAAAAATCTTACGACCCCAAACTTTGAACAGTAGTGTACAATTTATAAAGCGTTTTACATAAAGTTCTGTCAGGACCACTATCGTCAAATACGATTGACAATTATCATACAGTTTGGATTGGCGGTATGGTTCCTTTCTGGGCACGAACTCCCTGCGCATCTATGCAGCCTAACATAGGTAAGAGCAGCAATAACCCACCTTAGGGTAAACAGAACAGAACCAACATGAATGTATGCAGGTATCATTAATTCGATATTTTAAAGTACAACATCATTCGAGAATTTATTCTGATTTAAGGGGAATTTAAAGGACGAGAAGAGGAGCTGGGGATTGAGGAAGGTAATTAGCTCCTGAGAAACGTGATAGCTGCTGATAATAATAATACTGAATGAGGTTATATATGTATTCAGTGATAGGCATTATACTCGTATAGGTAAACATGGATCAGCTAACGTGAGCTTGAATAACGTGACCTGCCAGAACTGACGCTACGCTTGATAAGTGTGTTCACTAGCATATTAGTCATTGCTTTGCTATTGAGTATCGAGAAATTGCATTGGTATTGGTATAAACCGTACAAATGTTGAGCAGAAATATGTGTTATCAGGCTGCTCTCTGCCTTCTGAGATGTCGATCTCTAAAAAAAAGCAATCACAATTAACAAGCCGAGCTGCAAACCACCAATGCATCAGTTCCAAATGGTACCCTCTCTTCACCCCACCTCCCGTCAACAGTGTGCCCGATGTTGAGCTATGGCACTGAGAGGATATCCCAGCCCAGTGCCAGGCCACAGCATCCCTCACAACAGACAGGGCCCAGCCCAGGCCGGCTCCAGATTGGCATGCTGAAAATGGGCCTGCCGGATACTGGCTGCAGCGTCCACTGGCTCTCAGTTGGTCACTGTGCCTAATTGCCACCATTAAAATTCTTCACGTTGTTCTACTTTTTGCTTCCCCTTTGGCTCTCCGTAAAGCCAGGGATTCAACCGGTGGATGACAACTGATGGCACTGACTTATTTTGGCTAGGTCATTTTGTTACACAGATTGCTTTATTAAATTTGTCAGTAAATGATCTCCCATCATCTGTTCCTATAGAATGTACATGCACAACAACTTAAATAAATACATATTTAATGGAGCGTGTGTGAAACTTACCCAGTGGCTTGTGTTCTTCGCTGGGGGAAAGTCTTGAGTATGGAGGAGGGGGTGACTCTAAAATATGACAAGAGTATGATTATAATTGGAATAGAAAAATATGAGGAAACTAATTATAGATATATTATTTAATCCTGAAAGACTATATTGGGTCTATGACAAAAAAGGCATTTATTTTCAATGAAAATACACAATGTTGACAACAGTCTTTTCTACGGCACTGTGGAAAATGTATGCATAGGTCCATATGGAATCTGCATACACAAAACTACATACGCATTTCTACAAAATTAAAATGCCTGCCATTTAAAAAGATCTACACATTCCCTGCTCACGTATAGGAGTATTTTTTTTTTTTTTACTAATTAAGAGTGTACTACACTATTATTATTCACATTTTACCATGTTTAACACCATTGCGGAGTTCAATTCCCCAGAATCACACAGATTTTCACTAAAATCAGAGCAGATAATGTGAAAGAGAAAAAACGTAGTTGCTTCATGTTATACATTAACATTTTGCAACAAATATTATACCTGAAAAACATAAATCACAAATGCTCAAACTTAATATGTATATCTTAATAGCAGCTCAGTTTAAAACTTTAATTCTCTGGTGAATAGCCTATAGCCTACTCTGACAGCTATGTTTTTTTAATTATTAAAATAAAAGATTATTAAATAAATAAAAGAAAGTTTAAAAAACACATTGGTTTAAAAAAAATTTATCACTGAATTTGGGTGGGCCTGTAAACAAACTTTTGTAAACACACATACACAATAATGTGCAGCAGTTAAATATATTATAGGCCCATACAAATGTTTCATTCATTTTAGTCTTGAGGCAAAACTCATCTGAAGCTCGAATAAAACACTGCCTGTTTTAGGTGATTCACCATTTAATGGCATGGACATCAATCAAACGATTTTTCCATTTAAAATTAATACAAAAACTAGCCTACTTGTATAAGCCTGTAATTAAGTTTTTCATCTTTTTAATTCGCAAAACCTCATCTAGTAACAATGGAAACCACTAAAAATTCGACGGCACAAAGGGAAAAAAAAGTCTCTGGACAAGTAATGACCTCGCCTTATGGTAGTGGGGGGAAAGAAAAGCATAATGTGGACTGTCTCTTTAAGAGTGGCGGCAGTAATTGCCAGGATCCTAAACTCAGTCACTCAGATACACAGCGAGTCAGTCTGGCGCCAGTTGTATGCAAACTGTATATTACCGCCACTCCTTCACCTAAATAGCATGAGGGGTCCTCCTCAGGAAAAAAAGCGGCTTTTAAAGCGCAACTTGAAACTGATATCATTTCAAAGCGATAAAGTCTTTGCAAAAAAAGGAAACGTAGCCTAAACACTGCCAACCAACACAGAGTAAAATAAAAGTAAGTATCGCTAAATATTGATAAACAAAACCCGTATAAAAGATAGTTTCTTTATAGCCCTTGCTAAATACTTGGAAATGTTTGCTTAAACACTGTTTTAGGTTACGTGATAAATGCTCCCACGGGCATAGGGCAACACCTGAACAATAGGATTTCTCTCTTTAACGTCGTCTGTGAAAATTAACCTTGAAAAAACCCGTCAAAGCCATTGATAGAGTTTGAAGATTGAGAGGGCTCTGTTGTTCAATCGCATGAAAGAAATACCATCTTCATGGGGACACGCATGAGCGCCTGTGAGCTATGTGTCTCTACAGAGAACAGAGGCGAGAGAGAGGGGCTGCTGTCTCCCTCAAGCGTCCCTGCTCTGAGAAACTCCAATAAAACGCTGAGCAAAGAGTGTAATTGTCAGCTTGAAGCCTTTGATTAAAAAGCATCTCTTAATATTGAGGATTTATTATGGAAAAACTGACTTACAGGTTGCCAAGTGCCTCAGGTTCCCAATGGTATCTTCACAAGATGTCAATCTATAACATACTGTCAATGAATGCTAGGAATTCTAACTGTTAACCCATCAATCTGTGGAATTTATTACTCCTTCCTTCTTGACTAAATCTGAAACATGTACATCTGAAATTAAATAACAATTATTGGTGATTATGAGCCTTGTGAGAGGAAAGAATTCAGCAGTTGACTATAGCCTATTGTTTCTAAATGACTCAACTAAGGAACTGGTAGAAATGAAAACATTTTTAAGCTTCTTGAACCGCTTAGTCTTAGATTTAAGATCTTTTATGGCACACATCCAGTGTTTAGAGATTAGACTCAAAGAAAATTCTCTAAAGAAATGTAAAGCATAGGCTATAATAACTACCCTCTAACCAATTATTCTACTGTTCAACTATTTGAGGCAACTATTTGGAGAATATTACCTTTGACCAGCAGAAAATTAATAAACCCGGTAGAGTAATTTTATCAAAGATAAGGTCCTGACAAAAATCCTGTCTCTTCAATTCAGTAACCCAATTAAGACGATTAAAAACGCCATGCATTTTAGGTTAATTATGTTTGTATATTATTTCTGCCTATCTCGTTTCCAGGTAACAACTTGATTGTTGGGAAATAATGAAGTAGCAGAAAATAAAAACAGTACAGTACAGAGCTTGTACATTATGGATAATGTGAAATTATTTAAGTCACTGTCTTTAATACTGTAGCACTGAAACGTAATTGCTTACTTTTTTATTTAGAACATTAGCATATAGTCTATTTTTTTACACTGAAAAGCAAAGCTAAATTCTCCTTTGCTACTGCACTCAATTTTATCAATGGCATTCTGTAGTATATGAATCACTGTAACAACACAGCTTCAATGCAACTGTTGGGGAAACCCTGAGGAAAAAGCTTTGCCATTACAGCAGGTGTAAAGCAAACCATAATAATGAGAAATATAGCCTAAGTTTTAGACATAATAATCGTCAATAGGATCTTCGCTTACCTGGCCCACAGAGTCGGCTGTAATGATATGGATTGCAGCACACTATCGGACCGTCCTGAGCTCCAAAGCTCTTGCACTCACAGAGCGCTTTAAGCTGGGCCGTGTGCTGCAGGTCTGACCACCGATAAAGCTTACAGATGAGCAGCTGTGGAGGAGCCATGTGGCCGCCTAACCGCAGCTCGGTCCGCGATACCATCACGCAGTCGCTCGGCATCCCTCCTTTGGACTCCACGGCTTCCAACAAAGTATCCAAGGTTTTCTCCTTTAGCCTTTTTAATAGCGAATAGGTGGCGGTCTTGAGCTCCTGCTCCATGACGGAGCGAGGTTTCGTCTCCTGGCTCTCAAGAGGACCGGGGTCCCGAGAAGAACCAATGTTCCTCAGCACGAACTGGCACGAGCCAGGCTCCGGGTTTCTAGATCCAGAATGATGGTCCCGATCTTTAAATAAACAGCAAGTGACTGTTCTACAATCGCTGTCCTGCACAGACCGAGGGCTTCCCATCGTACACACCGTACCCCCATCTTGGTCCAAAACGCCCCCTGAGGTGCCACCACCGCTGTTCTCAGCGGGATTCCTCGTACACACTTCCCCATAGTCCACGCCAGGCGACCCGCTCGGGGTCATCGGTCTGAACTCCGTCTTGGGAATTTTCTCTGGGTTGGTGCCAAGCAGATCGTCTCGAGACCCCTCGCCGCTTTTGCCATATCCATCGCCCCCCTCTTTATCTGGAATCAAACGGCTTCTCCAGAGTCGCCGCACAAGACCTGAGCGTTTCGTCCTGAACATACGACAACTTGAAACTCTAGATGAGTTATTTACGTTCAGATCTTAGCGATTTAAAACTATTTCTGAGCTCGTGCAACATTAATGTTGGTCGAATGCCGTGCAGCGCGTGCACACAGCCGAGCACCATATATTGGTGGCAAAACCACAACATTAGTTTTGAAGGCACAATGTTATATTGCATTAAAAACAGAAAACGTCAAACAGCCGCAAGGCTAAACGCATTCATCCTAGAAGAACGTTGTCAGTAGCCTACATGTGAGCACCGTTTGGAAAGTTTTTAGATTGTAAATGCACTAAGGGTTTTAACTACATCAAATACATTTGTTGTAAAAAAAAAGAAAAAAAAGAAAAGAAAAAAAGCTACGCGAAAGGCTACACTAGTCGCGCGCTCTCAAATGTTTTCGGACTTTGAAACACGTTCAAATCCACTCTTCAACAGCGGGTCTGGTGACATGAATGAAGCTGCTCCTCGGCGAATTAAATCCACAGACAATTCCTTACAGACTTCACTATTCCGGTTGTTTTTCACTAATCCAGCGCACTCTTTTTTGCGATCCAAAAATATCCTTATGCGCGCGCCGGGGCCAGAAAAAGGAACAATCCGTGGAATTATAGTGTGCTTCTGGTTCAGTGTTCAGAGCTGGTCAAACTGCAACCCAGATCTCTCTCTCTTTCTCCGTTTCTCTCCCTTTTTCCTTTTTTCTCTCTCCCTGTCACACACACATACACACACACATAGGGCCCCCGAGGAGAGCGATGGAGCCATTGGCTGACTACCATCATGTGCTAGTCTAGACACTTTGGCGGCTCTGAGCTGCACTGATTGTTGCGCAAACAAGGTTTCAAGTTTCTTAACTCTTAAAGGCGTAACATCCATCTACTTCTATTTCTTCATATATCCTAAGATGATTGTTTATTCTAAGCAGAGCAAGAATTGCGAGTAAATTAGAACTAATGTAAAAATTCCAAGAATTATTTAACAAACATTTCCAAGATGATGTCAATGCGACTTCATGCGGTCATAACTTTATTTCGAGTTTTGTGGAGTCGGAAGCTGTTTGCCAGAGGTGGAAAGTAACGAATTACATTTACTCGCGTTACTGTAATTGAGTAGTTTTTTTGTGTACTTCTACTTTTTTAAGTAGTTTTTAAAATCTGTAATTTTACTTTTACTTAAGTATGTTTTGTTTGAAGTATTGTAATTCGCTACATTTAAAAACATATCCGTTACTGAGTAAAAAAAAAAAAAAATACAAAAAAAAATATGCTTTTGATGAAAACATCGCGCTCCGGAAGGGCGGGAGAACAGACGCGCTAAAATCACAACACATTATGGAGAAGATGACGGACAAGACAGACGCAGACCCAGCTGAACGCGAAATGCTGTCGAAATCTCACTCGCACACATACCGGTATGTGAAGCCCTGGTCAGGGAATACTTTGGATAGAGAAAAAAATGGAGTTTAAAGTATAATGATGTCACGTAAAACAAGCAAACTGGTAGATGTATGGATGAATAAATAGAAAGTAAGCTGTACAACAAATCAAATCGCGACATGATCTGTGAATATTAAAGCACAAAAGACTGCTATGTAAATATATAATCTGCTTGTTCTGCGTGTCTCTGTGTGAATGAGCTGTGCTGTTTCGTCTACTTACTACATACTCAAGTACGCGACGCGCTCATGCTGTTTTCAGCATCTCACAAACAATACGAGGACATGAATGAACATTTCCAGAGCTGCTCTGATAGAACTCCTAATGATCATTTTCATAATTTTATTTGAGAAAAAACATTGTCAAATACACTCTGAAACAGGACTTAACAACCCGTCAAAATAAAAGTTCGGTTTTACTAGAAGAAATTATATATTACTATTTTAGGCCTACAATAGAATGTAGGCTACCTACTTCTCATATAATAATTTTAACGACAACAATAATAATACTACAATTTATTTAAACATTATTTAAGGAATATATATTATTTGTCCATGGTTTGAGTAAATCTGTTTTGTACTTTGCCAAAAACTAAAAGGATAAAACGTTTGCTAAACATTTATTTGATTACCACCATTTTTGATAATATATGTATTAAATCATAAAAAGAAAAAAAATCTGAATAAGAAACATTTCATAGAACTCTATTTTTAAACATTTTAATAAGTTAATGATAAAAATAAGTTTCATAAAATCTAATTCATAATCAATTGTTCAATAAAACATATCTAATCAACTTATTTCAATAAATTATTGAAATGAGTTGATTAGATATGTTTTATTGAACAAATGTTTCATTTATTTAACTGTCATTTTAACTGATGATAATAATAACCATAATTTAATAATACAGTTTATATAAACCATGATATTTTCTGAGACGTTATCATACTGTGAAACTCTCATATGTTACAGCCCTGCACGAGAGAGTCCCCCACCACACCCCCGCTGTTAAAGTTACTCAGCTACTTTTACTCTGAGTACATTTTAAACGAGCTACTTTTTACTTTTACTTGAGTAGATTTTTAGACCGGTACTTTTACTTGTAATTAAGTAAAATTTTATTGAAGTAATGGTACTTTTACTTGAGTAGAAAATTTTTGTACTCTTTCCACCTCTGCTGTTTGCATGGTCTACACTCTACAATTTACCATTCTTCTTTTTTTAATACCAAAGATTATCTAATATACTATGCATAAGACAAATGGCATCTGCACAGGACAATATCAAACCATTCAAAGTCTTTAAAGGTGCACTCAGAAAGTTTTTATTTATATTTAGCAGCCTCTTAATTATTGCAAAAGTACCATACGTTTTGGACATTATACTGACACCTATAGGTTTGGATGCATTAAGTTTGTTTATCTTTATTTTTGTCTATTTTTTCTCATACTACACATGAAAATATGGAAAAAACGATGATCTCTAAAAGAGAGTTATTATTAATTGTAGTTATTAATTAACTTGGATGATGTGGTGTCAACATGAAGGTGCCCATGAAGGGGCAACCTTCTCCATGTAGAATAAAACAGCTTTTTAATGATACATCTTAGTTTCACATGAGTGATCATTAATGACATTTCTCAAATGTGCTCTTCATTTCTTTATCCGTTAATATTTTTTAATTAGCAAGAATTACCGAGTATAAACATGTGTATCTTCTAAGGTCTTTATTACATATCTATATCAGTAACTGCCATGTTCCTCATAAAAGTACCAGGCAAATACATCCAAATCAGATTCTAAAATAGTTTTTGTTTGTGTGACCCAAAGTGTGCATTACCTGCACATGAGGAATTTTCAGTGGACTGGGAAGCTTGCAAATTCCATAGAATGACCTCATGAGGTGCAAGCGACTCTCATTCGGGTGTGAATTCTCGCAATGGGTCATGCTTGCCCAACCCCCCCATCCCAGAGATGTAAACCCAATGTACCTTGTTCTTTGACCAAGTCATTTCAATTTTAATGTATAGGCTACTTCATTTTCATTCATGAAAAAAAAAAACATAGTAACACTTTATTGTACGGTATCCTTGTTACATATGTAATATGTACTTACCATAGTAATTACAGTAAATTATGTATATAATTACATGCAACTAACCCTCCACCAAACCCTAATCCTACTCTAAACCAGCACATGTAGCCTAGTTAATTAATATGAGTCAGTACTTATTACATAGTAATTACACTGTGACAATGACACCCTAAAACAAAGTGTAAAAAATATAGTGTGAATATATATATATATATTCACACTATCACTTTTCTGTGCTATTTTGTATTTTGTTCACTCATGCACATAAAGGGTTAAAGACTGGCTGGAGTAGAGCAGGCGGGGCGACGACTCTCAGTGTATTAACTTGCTCAAAGTAGCAAAAGTTGAGTAATAAACCCTGCCGATTGGTTCCCCAACATTTACGACATGCCCCCCGGAGACTTGGATTGGATGGAACAGGGGGGGAAAAATGCAAATAGACTCGCCCACTGTTGTTACAATTGACAGTGAATGAAATAAATTTCCCGGCAGCTTGCCAACAAGCAGAGCACAGTATTTGACACGCTTATTCGGCAACAAGCTATGTAAATACAGTCTTAACAATGAACTTGAGCTGACAGCCTTATTTATCAAGTGATCAAGAGGATGTGAAATTAAACCGTGTGGGAGGAGATCCAATTCCAATTCCAATCCAAATCAACCAATAAGAACTCCAAGTAGGCCTATCCTAAAACGAAAAATATAGGTAAAGGCGTTATAATAACTTTCATTAATAAATCATTAACAAACATTACATAATGCTTAATGGATCATTAAATATTCAAATAGCTGGAAATATGAGATAATGTGCTTGTTAATGTTTACTAATGAACTTATTCAACATTACATAATTATTAAAAGACCATTATTCGATGTAAATTAAAATTCAATGTTTTTAAAGTCGATGTAAAAGCATAACTTATTGATCATATGATCTTTTACAGTGCATGGGTCAATTTGATTACTAAGGAAACATGGTTCAAACTGTTTATATAACATTGTTTTAATAAATGAACAAGAGCTTTCTCCTGTTGATGATCCAAGAATGTCCCGTTTAAGGATAAATATATTGTTATAGCATTAAAAACATGTTTTGCACCCATAATAACAAAAACAATGTGTTTTGTCTTTAGCAAGCATTTAGCTAAACTTAACTAACCATATTTTACACAAACATTGTTACAGTAGCTAAAAGTCCAATGCCCATAATAGTAAACATTGATAAACAGTTACAAATGATAAATAGTTTCAACTTTAGATTGGGTACTGCAAAACATGAAGACATTTTTTTAAATTATTTGAAAATATGTGTAAAAAGGGGGAATTCAGGTCATTTGGGACACTTTTGCCTATAAAGGTATAAATAAATATTTATGAACATTTACAAATAATGAATAGTTTCAACTTTAGAGTGGGCAATGCAAAAACTTTAACAAATAATTAATAAATGATTTGTAAAAATGTGTAAATAGTAGAAGTATGCATTCACCACAAAAAATGAATACAAAATGTATAACTTCTACAGATGTGGTTATGAGTTAATGAAGAATATTAACATGAATAGTGTGTAATGTGCTTAAAACAACAGTTAAGCTATATTTCATAACATTTGTAAATGTTAAAAAAGTGCATGTATTAATTGAAATTAAATGACATTTGTTAACATTTTATTTACATTAAATAATAATCTGTTAATCACTATGATATAAACATTAACGCATATTAAATCATAGCTAATTGAATATATATGAACTACTTGTTATATAATGTTTGTTAATGATTTATTACTGATTTTTAAAAAGTGCTTGATTGTATGAATTGAAAGTTAAATGACATTTGTTAGCATTTCAATCTACATTAAATAATGATCTGTTAATCATTATGTAATGTTTAATATGTTCATTAGTAAACATTAACAAGCACATCATCTCACGTTTCTAGCTATGTGAATAAATATTAACTAATTATCTGTTAAGCATTATATAATATTTGTTAATGATTTATTAATGAAAGTTATTATAAAGTGTTACCAAAATATATATCAAAAACGATAATAAATAAAATAAAAGCATGTATGTAGTAAGGTGTTTAATTCTTCATGAAACGAGCTATACTCTAAATAAGAAAAAAAAATCTTACTTTTTAATATTCATGGTTAAAAAACCTGGACCATTAAGATACAGTTACAATGTATTTAAGCATTACAGGGTGTTTTTTAGTGATTTTACAATTCTTAACCTTTTATGTCATACCAGCAACAACATATTTAAATATTGCAATAAACATTAACAATGCAACATAAAACACAAACGTGCAAAACTGAAAATAAAATAAAAAGGCAATGCTATACATTTAACATCTTACTTTTTAATGTTAAAATGACTAACACTTCATAAAATGCCTGACTCAATCATTACATCTACTTCTCAAAAATAGGCAAACAAGTTATAGTAAGTCAGTTTAACATGCACATAAAGTGCACGCTTATTAAACTATAAATAAACGAAAAATCATCAGATTTAATCAGCATCCCAAAGTCCAGTATTAGTCACATGATGTACACACACACCTGTCCTCTACTTATGCCCCTTGCTCTGTGACTAAGAGTAGTATTTGCCTGTGTGTAAGTGGGAATCGGATTTCCCTTGCAGGTTCATGGAGGTTAGAGAGAGAGACAGAGAGAGAGGAGAGAGAGAGAGAGAGAGAGAGAGAGAGAGAGAGAGAGAGAGAGAGAGAGAGAGAGAGAGAGAGAGAAGGAGAGAGAGGAGAGAGAGAGAGGAGAGAGAGGAGAGAGAGAGAGAGAGAGGAGAGAGAGAGAGAGAGAGAGAGAGAGAGAGAGAGACAGAGAGAGAGAGAGAGAGAGAGCAGAGAGAGAGAGAGAGAGAGAAGAGAGGAGAGAGGAGAGAGAGAGAGAGAGAGAGAGAGAGAGAGAGAGAGAGAGAGAGAGAGAGAGAGAGAGAGAGAGAGAGAGAGAGAGGAGAGAGAGAGAGAGAGAGAGAGAGAGAGAGCATGGAGCCCCTCATGCCTGCTCCGTATTAGAGGCACCTGTTGCAAATACATTCTCTTTTGTAACTTAATCACACGTCAGACAGGGCAAAGAAAACTGTTATTGCAGCACTGAACACCGTGTTCAATCATTCTCACACTTTGCTGAAAAATCTGTGAAAGCCCCACTCACAGTATAATAGTGCTAATGATAGCATTCACCCACCTGTCCATTACAGGTATCAGTTTAGCTATAATATCTGGAAAATGCCACTATTATTTAAATGAAAGCTACGACTGTTAATTCAGGAAGTGCTTTTACAGATATTGTTCGACTGTTTCTTTATGATCATAACGTACAATTTTGTGCCTGCAGGAGGTTCTGTGATAAATGATTAGTGACTTCATTCACTGGCTATTGCAGTATACTAATGTTGTTCAAATTAAATGTTTCACCCGAGGCAAAGTTTTACTTTTCAAGCATTGAGAAACAATGATGAAGCAAGTTTTGTTTTCTGTCCAACACCATGTATGCCTGGAGAGATTTGGCAGTGATTATTTCGTTTCTCAATTCCAGTCACTTGATGATAAATGAAATGAGAGCATTTTTAAGGGAACATTCTGAGAGTTATGCAAAAAAGTATACAAGGAATAGCATTAAGATGATGTTTTTGGCCAAGGAAAGACATTAGTGCTTTCATTGACATGATGTCTGTAAAAACAAAGCCTATTTTAAATACAAAACACATATTCAGTGTAATTGACGTATTATTAGAATATTTTGTTCTTACATTTTTAAGTGCAATCAATTTGGATATTTAATTAATTTCAACCTAAATTACTTAAATTTAACCGACCTTAAAAAATGAGTTGAATCTTGTATAACATAAAAAAGTTGAAAATTGCTTATTTTGGTGAGTTAATGTAAATAGCATATGTTGTCAAAATCGTATAATTTTTCACTTAATAGATAAGTAGGCTAAAAGTTATAACAAGTAATATATTATATTTTTTCAATATATAAAATTAAGTAAAAAGAAAAAAGGTATTTTATGTCCCGGCCTTTTATACATTTGTTGAAGAACAAAATGTACTTGTTTAATGAGTCTGTCACTCACTGTAAAAAAAAAAAAAAAAAAGTTGAGAAAACTTAAAAGTTTAAGGCAACCAGCTGCAGGATATTTTTGAGTTTTCTCAACTTAGGGTCATTAGTTGTACAAACTTTTTCATTTTAAATAGTTGAATAAACTTTAAAAACAGAATTTGTCAAACAAAATGTAAGTTGGATTTTTTACAGTGCAGACAGACTGATAGATAGAACAATAAAACGATCGATAGAATGATAGATAGAACGATAAATAGAACGATAAAACACTAGATAGAACGATAGATAGAATGATAAAATGATAGATGGAATGATAGGTAGAACTATAGAATGATAGAATGAACGATAGAACGATTGATAGAACGATAGATAGAACAAAAGATAGATAGAACGATTAGAACGATAGATAGAACGATAGATAGATAGATAGATAGATAGATAGATAGATAAGATAGATAGATAGATAGATAGATAGATAGATAGATAGATAGATAGATAGTGTCACGATTTGGTCTGGTCTCTGTCACGTTTTGGTTTGTTCATGTTATGTTCCATGTCTGTCATGTGATTTCCCTGTTTGTCATGTGATCCTGCCATGTGTCTTGTCATTGGATAATCGTCTGTTCATTGTTCACAGGTGTCCCTTGTCTTGTCATTAGTCTTGTGTATTTAAGCCCTCATGTTTGCCATGTGTCTTTGTCAAGTATTGTTTCCTGTAACCTCTGTTTTGTAAGTCTGTCCACGGTTTTGTTTCATGCCACGTCATGCTTTTGTTTCATGTTATGTTTTGATCTTGTTATGTTAATTTTTGAATAAGCTGCACTTGGGTTCGCTACAACTTGCTTCCAGAGGATACTTTACAGAATACTTGACCAACCATGAACCCAGCAGTTGCCCTCCTAAGCCTGCATCAAGGAGACCTCACCATAGAGGATTATGTGGCAGCATTCTGTGAACTCTCTCACCACTTGGACTTTAATGATGTGGCCTTAAAGGACATATTTAGAGTAGGTTTAAATGAGCCTATCCGGTCATGTATGCCAGGTGGGAAGATTCACTTTTCCCTGGCCCAGTATATTGACTATGCCCTTTTATTAAGCGGCTCGAATTTTACTGTGGGTTTGGTGGACAAGGAGCCCCACTAACCTACAGTACCTGCCAAGCATGAGCCACTTCATGTCATGCCTGCCCAACCTGTGCCTGCACTTCACGTCATGCCAGAGCAGCTTCACGTCAGCCACGTCCAGCCAGAGCTTCACGTCAGCCACGTCCAGCCAGAGCTTCACGTCAGCCACGCCCAGTCAGAGCTTCACGTCCAGCCAGAGCTTCACGTCCAGCCAGAGACCGTCCAGCCAGGTCTGGAAGATACTGTGATCATCGTGGGGTCCATGGCTGTTTTGTGTGTATGGGCAGCACACGCATCAGCTACAGCCCAGGAACCCAGCCCAGAGCTTCCTTCGCCGCTGGTCCGGCCCAGCCTAGAGCCTCACGTCACGCCTGCCGAGCCAGAGCCTCACGTCACGCCTGCCGAGCCAGAGCCTCACGTCACGCCTGCCGAGCCAGAGCCTCACGTCACGCCTGCCGAGCCAGAGCCTCACGTCACGCCTGCCGAGCCAGAGCCTCACGTCACGCCTGCCGAGCCAGAGCCTCACGTCACGCCTGCCGAGCCAGAGCCGCACGTCACGCCTGCCGAGCCAGAGCCTCACGTCACGCCTGCTGTTCCAGTGTCTGTTCCTGCCCATAACACCATAGCTGCCCCCAAGAACTTTTTGGGGGGGGGCAGTAGGGCCCTTGATGGAACCATGAAAGCCGCACCGCCATGGCCGCCCGAGGGGTCCTCACCGCCATGGCCGCCCGAGGGGTCCTCACCGCCATGGCCGCCCGAGGGGTCCTCACCGCCCTGGCCGCCCGAAGGGTCCTCACCGCCCTGGCCGCCCGAAGGGTCCTCACCGCCCTGGCCGCCCGAAGGGTCCTCACCGCCCTGGCCGCCCGAAGGGTCCTCACCGCCCTGGCCGCCCGAAGGGTCCTCACCGCCCTGGCCGCCCAAAGGGTCCTGGCCGCCCGAAGGGTCCTGGCCGCCCGAAGGGTCCTCACCGCCCTGGCCGCCCGAAGGGTCCTCACCGCCCTGGCCTCCCGAAGGGTCCTCACCGCCCTGGCCGTCTGCACATCCTGCTCCGCCCTGGCCATCTGCACCTCCTGCTCCACCCTGGCCATCTGAACTGCCACGGCCACGGCCCAGGTCCGCCCACGCCATGCCACGGCCCAGGTCCGCCCACGCCATGCCACGGCCCAGGTCCGCCCACGCCATGCCACGGCCCAGGTCCGCCCACGCCATGCCACGGCCCAGGTCCGCCCACGCCATGCCACGGCCCAGGTCCGCCCACGCCATGCCACGGCCCAGGTCCGCCCACGCCATGCCACGACCCAGGCCCGTCCACGCCATGCCCCGTCCCGTGTACTGTACCACTGCACGGGCCTGGCCCACCATCCCTCCCCCTAGACCTCCTCCACTCCACCACCCTCCTGTTATGTTTTGTGTTGGTTTTGCTGGGCGCCGGGAGTCGCCCTTAGAGGGGGGGAATCTGTCACGATTTGGTCTGGTCTCTGTCACGTTTTGGTTTGTTCATGTTATGTTCCATGTCTGTCATGTGATTTCCCTGTTTGTCATGTGATCCTGCCATGTGTCTTGTCATTGGATAATCGTCTGTTCATTGTTCACAGGTGTCCCTTGTCTTGTCATTAGTCTTGTGTATTTAAGCCCTCATGTTTGCCATGTGTCTTTGTCAAGTATTGTTTCCTGTAACCTCTGTTTTGTAAGTCTGTCCACGGTTTTGTTTCATGCCACGTCATGCTTTTGTTTCATGTTATGTTTTGATCTTGTTATGTTAATTTTTGAATAAACTGCACTTGGGTTCGCTACAACTTGCTTCCAGAGGATACTTTACAGATAGATAGATAGATAGATGTTACTTTACTAATAATGGTAAATTACATCCAGTATAATATGGTATAATAATTTTATAAAAAACGTATTTCTGGTCTGTGTTCCCATCCGTTTTTGGTATATGTTATATTCTTGAAGACAAAAGATTGAGAAACACTAATATAGAGGAGTGTGTGGAAGACTGTTTGAAGAAAATCAGTGGAGAAAAAGAGTACATGCAACAAAACAATAAAATGCACCAGCCTGTGACAGCAGTCATATATCCAAAGAGCAGAAGGCATTAATTCTCCATGAGGAAATTGCGAGGGAGTCCAGTACGGACAGATACTAATGAGAAACAGGCTCACACACTTAGGCCTGTGGACGCAATGGGGGTGGAGGGGATTCTGACGATAATCTATTCACTCAGTTCTACACATCCCTACCCCCCTATAGTCAATACTGTACAATCATTCCATTCTCTGTAAATGCCACTAGACTATCTCTGCTATGAGACAAAGCACGGTGGGTATTGGGGGAAAAAGATGGTTGAATCTTTAATTGGAAGCAATCGGATTCACTAGGTTGTATTGGAGACAGGTAGACCAGGCAGACGGGGCCAGAGGCTGCGTGTGTCATCTTCTCTTTGTGCCAGTCAGGGTAATTCATGCCCCAAGGGGAGGGCGGTCAGTGGCCTGGCTTCACCATCACATTCCTATAAGGCTTATTCTGGGTCCATGAAGGAGCTTAAGGAACGCAAGGGAATAAAAGTTACAGTTGCATTAAAGGAACACGCCAACTTTTTGGGACTTTAGCTTATTCACCGTATCCCCCAGAGTTAGATAAGTCCATACATACCCTTTTCATCTCCGTGCGTCCCGTAACTCTGTCTGACACACCCACCGCTAGCCTAGCTTAGCACAAAGACTGGAAGTAAATGGCCTCAGCTAGCATACTGCTCCCAATATGTGACAAAATAACACCAACATTTCCTATTTCCTATTCCTACTCACGTTCATGTCATTCCAAATCTATATGTCTTTCTTTCTTCTGTAGAACACACATATTTTGTCCATAAAATAAAATGGGGTTCAATGTTGTTTTGGACCCCACTGACTTGATAAAAAACACTAAACCTTTTATGTTCAACAGAAGAAAGAAGGTCATACAGGTTTGAAACAACATGAGGGTGAGTAAATGATAACAGAATTTTCATCATTTCCCTTCAACAGAACTACGAGCCTTTAATTCAGGGCAGGTTTAAGAATGTAGGCCGTTTCACAGAGGAAAAAAATTTTAGATTTGTATATTTTATGTTGTTTTATGACACTCTGACTCGGACTGAATAAATGTTCGGTAGATTTATAAGAGCAAAGGTTTAAGATGAAATGTTTTGCAATGTGATTCTGAGTTTGGACCCGTGGATGGAGTAATAAATCTGGAAATAATTTAGGTTTGTAATACATTGCTCTTCCAAGCTTGCCTGTAAACATTCCTCACACTGCACCTTTTCCTCCCATGCTTTCTGTCATGCCGCTGTCAGAAGTCACGACCCCAGAAAGGCAGGAATGGCTCTTTAAAGACACACTAAAAAGTGACTAATAATAAATCAGAAATGTCCTCGTATACATAAACAAGTGCCGGGAAACACGACTAATTAATACGTGAACAAGGGAAGCAAATCAAATCAGGACACCTGTGCTGTGTCTCTATCACATAGTTGGTTTTAGAGACTGGCGTCACAGAATGCAGATCAATAGTTTGGTTATCTGAGTGTTGCGTGTTTTTTCCTATCTCTCTTCCTGACCGGCAGAGACGGCGAGGCTGAGCCCCATATGACTGGGTCACCAGAGCCCAAACCAGAGACACACTTATGTGAAGAATAATATTTTCCAGCTTTTTATCAGCATTTGTTCAGCGGGTCATGGAGACAGTCTGTCTTTGAGAGCCAGATAACCAAGTCAAAACCTCTAATTGCACTGTCTCTGCCAGATTGATTTAAACCCAGTCACACACATACATACACACACATTCCTCTAGGCCCTAAATTAGAGGCTTGTTCACTGAGGAAAGGCAACCCTGATGAGAAAGACAACCTGTTCCTTCTGTGAACCACCCAAACTTTGTTTTTGACTTCACTGGCAGATTAATTGCTTATAATGATACCTTTATGAAACTTTGTGTTTAATTTGAATTAGATGTTGACTTAGGTTCGGGCTGACGTCATGTTTGACTATAACGTTGCAAGCGGAATCACAACATCTTCAATTATACAACATATATTTATGATTCTCGAATCTGATTGGCTAAGGAGCGTTGATATAACAGTATAAGAGAACTGGGATCGAAGCAAAAGTCTAAATCTGATTGGCTGACTTCAACAGGTGTTCCGAGAGTGTGCTGGAATCTTTAACGGTCCACCAGGAAACAAAAGCCGTGTTTACAAGTTCCGCGACTGGAGTGATGCTTCAGAGGAGCAACTAAATGCTTAAAAAAGTTTGTGAAGTTCACAGCTCAAAAACTGTAAAAAGGCCATTGCACACTGAGTCCGATTTTTTCGTATGCGTTTTTTCGTGTTCATCAGCCTAAAAATTCGTCACGCACAGAAACCTTGCACACTGAGTCCGATGCGTATTTATTAAACCTTTGAGGAAAAAAACGCAAAAAATACAAAATGGATTCGTCAAACAGTGAGGATGATTTTGTTGCCCTCTCTCTTCTTTAAAAGAGAAAAAGAGGAAATATGGGGTCCATCCAATCTTGCGCCGAGAGAAGGAGAGTTTCAGCTAATCCATAGACATATACACTAGACGTCACCTGGGGGTTCTAAGCATGCGTCAAAACCGCCGCCATCTTGGAACAGGGGTCTTGTCATAGGAAGTATCTAGGTAACGCTGCTATCTCCGCCTGTACTTCAAATTCATGGATGATGCCGGACTTTTGTGCTGCGTATGGATGTTTACGAACGAAATCTGAACTAGGAAGAATGTTTTTAAAAAAATTTTTTTTTTATAAATTTCTCTGGACTCGATGATAAATACATGTCTGACTGTTAGAACGAACCAAAAAACTAGAAAATCGCATTCATGATGATTTATGGTGATTTTATTTCCGTTAGACCTTTGCCTATACATTGACGCAGATGCATAAAGAGAAGGGGCTCCCCTGTTCCAAGATGGCGGCTCTATTGACGCGTTCGTTCCAATCATAGACATCATATAGGTAGACGCCCTATCGACCGCTACTGCCTATTGGCACGGACGAGAATTGGAGCCGCCATCTTAAACCGGTCATCCGCTCCGCTCAGTGTAATCTGTTTGGCAGGTGCAATGAGCTGTCAGCGCATTAAATTAATCATATCTCACTCAATACTGAACTGATTTTCACACGGTTTTTTTTGCTGCAAAGGTCATTCATGTAGCTATGATACAGGACACATGGTTCGGCGTATTTTAATATCCATATTAGGCTTAACAGTAATATAATATTCTCCTATAGACTTAGACAGACTTTATTGTCATTCAACAGTACATTCACAATATACAATTGAGCGAGATTTCGTTGCAAGGCTCTGAATAAAAACAGAATACAGTAAAAGAGAAACAGTATAAATATAAATATGTCCAATATATAAAATACCTATATCTATAAAGTGACCAGACACAATATGTGTGATGAAGGATATAATGTATTTTATAAATAACAGACTATAAATATAATAAAGAAGCAGAAACAGATAGTTGCAGTAAAGTAAGATATTTTAATAAGTTGAAGAAACAATTTATGATTTGTGACACGCACACACACACGAACAGACACACACACAAACTCCTCTCTCTCTCTCTCTCTCTCTCTCTCTCTCTCTCTCTCTCTCTCTCTCTCTCTCTCTCTCTCTCTCTCTCTCTCTCTCTCTCCCTCTCTCTCTCTCTCTCTCTCTCTCTCTCTCTCTTCTCTCTCTCTCTCTCTCTCTCTCTCTCTCTCACACACACACACACACACACACACACATAACGCAGCTACCGAATCCACCGGACGCAGCCACTTGTAATAAAAAGTGAGAAAGCTTTTCAACGTGTTTGAATCAGTAATTTCTAAAAATTAAATTCGGACAACATTAAGCCTATAACGTTACATTTTTTATGTGGATGTGGGAGGGGGAAATGTCGAGACTAAAGCCCTATTCGGATTAACTTTACAAGGGAAGATGGAGTAAGTTAATGCAATTTTACCACAGGACTTCTGTAATATCAATAGCCAAATCGCATATGATAAGATATAGGTTATCAATAAAACTAGAAGTTGGAGGGGTAACTCAAATAAGCATCGCTGTCATGCGTGTAACATTGCTTCCTGATATCATGTGCGCAAACACAAATAAATAACCTATACAACAGGGCAGTTGAATGCTTATCTGACAACCTAGAAGCTCTTAATTATTACTTTAACAGTTAGTTACCCCACCTCTCTCCATGCCGGGTGAACACCGGCTGATGCAGTAAACAGCATTTCACAACGATTTCAGTACAGTAATAGCAAATATCCTTGCTCATTCTCGATTACCTGGTAATATTCTATTCACAAAATACAACCAATAGTACGGTAATGTTAAGACTTACTTGTGAAAAGCCCTATTTTCGATGGTCCGGCGATTAGAACAGGAAAATGCTCTGGCATCTTATCTGCTGCCACGCAAATATGACCGGTTCAAGATGGCGGCCGTATTTCTCGGTTTCCAGCGGCCAATAGGGCTTCTAGTCTTTATATGATTTCTATGGTTCCAATGAGCTGCTGTAGCCAAGGTGACGTCTAGTGTATTCGTTCGGGTCACATGACGTCACTGTAGCTTTGCCCCGCCATATTTACGACCGACGGTCTCAGTAATGCCTGCAATATGTTGTGCAGTTGGCTGCAACAACAGCCGAAAGAGGAACCTCGAACTGGTATTTTTAAATTTGTACTGTAACGTGCTGATCTACCTAGCGGGACACGAGTTGGCATGCGCTGCATCATGTCTCATATTGTGTATAATGTCTCATATTTCTGTGCGCGCAATCGCGCACACACCTGACCCGAAGCGTGCGGCCATAGACCCCTATGCAACGCGCGAGTAATGAACTGAGCTCTGTTTCGTGTTGAATGGACAAATACGCACAACATTATGTTTAAATGTCTGTTTTGGAGAGTATATTCACTTAAAATATGTCGGTTATGACTTATGTCATCTTACACAGAGTTGTCATCCAGTCTCTTTGGTAGAGAGAGAGAGACGAGCAAAACAAACAAGCATGCAAATGGAAATTATCGCGACCGGAAAAAATATCGAGCTAATTTTTTTTAATCGTGCGATTAATTGATTATGACTATCGCGACAGACCTAATCCAGATTAATGACAGCTAGCCGTGAGCCGAGATACCAGCTGTAAGTCACTCTGTTAAGTTAACAACTCACTAGTCAGAGCAAACTACCACCAAAATCATACATTTGAATTTTTTAAAATAATAGGCTACCTACATTTCACATGATTAAATATAAATCCTTGGTGGCCAGGTGCCGCACTTTTAGCCACAGCATATTGATATGCATCGGTAACGTTTAGTCTTGAAAGCCTCAAGCGATCCCCACTGTATGGGGAGGGGTTATTCACAATATATAAACAAACAAATTGGGGCAAGTATGGGGCAGATAATATTGGACAAAAGAAACTGGGGGTAACAAATAAGGACCGGAGCCTAAAATTTCTCCAGTTATCTCTGTCTCTCTCTCTCTCTCATTCAAACGGGCATTAGGGCGCGCCATAACGTGCGAGATCGGTCGTAAATATGGCGGCGTTCTATTTGGTGTGGCATCTATGAATATGTCTATGCAGCTCATCAAGGAGTTGCGCAATTATCCCGAGCGATTCAAAATTTACCTCAGAATGTCAAGGAACAGTTTGATGCTTTGCTAGCGATACTGAGCCACATATTAAAAAGAAGACCACCAAAAAAAGACACACACACACACACACACACGCGCGCGCGGCAGAAACGCTGGGCAGACAGAACAGCTGTATGGTTTGTTTATCATACAGTAGCCTACTTTGTGCTGCGAGACGAAGTGTATCAACTTATCAGATGCCATTCTGGATTGTGTCGTTCGCTTGTACGGTCGGTGGGTCTGAATAGTCAAAAAACCTCTCAAAATGCTGGCTGTGGATGCGAAAAACGCAGAAAATCGAACCTGATCCGATTTTTTTTTTTTTGACGAACGAAAGTTTCGGAGGCAGTGTGCAAGCGTGATTGACACAACGTGAGGTCGATTTTTTTTTTAACGTGCGAAAATTTCAGATGCGAATTTCGGACTCAGTGTGCAATGGCCTAAAGACATTCAAGCCATTTGAGGCATTTAAAAGTCTGTGATATGGGGAAAAGTTCTATTTTCCAAGCTTAGCCAACCCTTGGATTCCTGAGTGATTAGTTTGAATATTAAAACCTGCTTTAAATATTAGTT
Source organism: Chrosomus eos (assembly GCA_036326025.1). Classification (NCBI taxonomy): domain Eukaryota; kingdom Metazoa; phylum Chordata; class Actinopteri; order Cypriniformes; family Leuciscidae; genus Chrosomus; species Chrosomus eos. The sequence continues at coordinate 37,078,027 of CM070824.1, read as the reverse complement.
TGAAACTATTTTTGTTGGTAACTGTAACAATATTGTGTATAAAATGTAAGTTACTCAACATTCATACTCAAAGTTTTTATTTATAGAACTGTTGAATCAAAGCAATACACACTAGAAATAGGCTCTATGCATGGGTTGCTTCGGCGTGTAGCTTCAGTGGCCACTGCAACTTGCGGTGTATTCCAGAATATGTACATTTTGGGAAAATTAAGCACAAAATTCTCGAGGAACACAACACATAACAGGACAAAGCAATATTAATGCAATCCACTTTTACGCTTGTGACACTGTCCACTCTATTTACAATGATTTTATGTATAATAGAGTTTAATTGTTTTCTAATCCATTTTTATTCCTCTTAACCATTTAATGTGTGTATGTCTTTAAACGTTACTTACTGGGTCTGCCTGTCATGTGACTAATCACACGACAGGAAGCAGGAAATAGCCAGCATAAAGGCATAAAGGAAGCAGCATGGCAAACAAACAGGATCACTAACAAATGTGCTGGAGATCACTGAACCTGGACTGTGGAGTTTTATTCTTACCTTTCCAGTTAAAAGCATTTGGACTATCACTTGGATTGTATACATTGTTGGACACTTGCAAAAGGACTATCAACACACTGGGATATATTCAAACTGTTTTAGGGTACGGTGTTATGGACTCTATGCTTTTAACAGCTTGAGGTTTCCTGGTTTTACTAAATTATATTTTATTAAGATGTTACATTTGTTAAAGAGAATCAAATTAACCCCCGGTTTCACAGACAAGGCTTAAGCCTAGTCCCAGACTAAAATGTATTATTGAGCTATTTTAACTAAAAGCAATTTGCACTGATATATCTTAAAATATGTCAGAGCTGTTGATTTGGTTCAAGATGCACACCAGAAATGTTTTCTTTTAAGGCATGTTTATAAATCCTATACATAATTATCCTAGTTGAACTAAGGCCTATTCTTGGCTCAATCTAAGCCCTTTTTGTGAAACCAGGCCATAATATACTAGAATATAGTTAGTTGTAATTGAGAATTATGACAGATAGTTTGTTAACAAGTTTGATATAAAAGACAACTACTCTGGTAGCTCGAGTAGTGCTGACAACCAGACAGCCGAATAACAGCTAGTATTTATTATGCATATAACTATATGCAACCTTTCACCGAAGCCAAATCAATGTAGATATACCTAATGTAAAAAAAAAAAAAGTGTATAAATGTGATCATAACCAAGTGTATCAAAATACTAGACTCGGCTCGATACAGCCAGTATGTTTATGTAAAGGTTTATACATTCATAAAGTTTTACTCAGGATTGCCTGCAGTAGTAACCAGGATCCATTACAGTAAGAATAATACTGCGTGAGAAAAGATGCCAACACATACAGAAGAAAAAGAGTGCAGGCCAAAATAAACTGGCACCAGGCAGACTTTCACACCTTGGAACAACCCAGTCCTCACACTCTGGCAAAAACATTTGCACGTAGGCCCTAAACACACTAAGCATACCCTCCACCAATAACAGATTATTGATTTAGCACAACAAAGCATTCATAACACCATCATCATCATCGGTTTCTTCAGCGCAAGGCGCATAGGGCAGCAATCTTCCTCCAAAGAGTCTTATCTGAGGAAGCGTTCTCGACATCTTCCCATCTGACGCAAGTTTCACAGGTCTTCCCTGAATGTTTGGTACCATGTTTTACAGGGTTGGCATTGTTTCCGCTTGCTCTTTGACAGCTCCCAATGCAACGTGGTGTTTGAGTATCAATAACCTGGTAGGTGAAAAATATGACTGGCATTCGATGTTCCACCACAGTATCCTGTAATTTCCTAGATTCACTTTGCCATAAAATTTCCTTGTTTCGAAGTTACACCCAGAATTCTGCACAAGCAACGTTGATGAAACCTTCTTGAGATTCCGTGCTGTAATTGTCCATGTTTCGCTATATAGATCGCTGTTGGTATTGCCCGGTACAACAGTAGTTTTGTCTTGGTATCAACTGTTGAAGCTGACCAGATCGGCCGCTGAAACGGCGTGGATGCTTTACCGATTGTGCAATTCATAACACGCTTCATCCAAAAAAGGCCGCCTTCTCGGAGGGCGAAAAACGGGGTAATATCCTATTCCCTATTGGGTGAAATGAAAGCATCAAAGTCCTGAATGTTTTAATAAAATTGTGTTTTTAATGTGTGCCGCCATGGCAAGGTGGCGGGGAGCAGAGGAACGCTGGAGAAAGCACAAGCTCTCTCAATGTGAATCACTGTACTTTAAAATGCTTCCCAAACGCTAGTAAATCTAGCACTCCAAAAACCCATGTTGGAACCAAGAATGACATCATCCACAGACACTTTTTATGATTTCACAAACTTTATTTGAACAGAAAAAAATGGGGCCACAGTGCCAGCTATGTACCCTGAGCTTACCCCATCAAACTGTGCATCAACAAAACCGGCCCATTTTATGATGGTACTAGCAGTTCTAAATGTATATGACTCAAAAACATAAGAAATAAAACATCAGTAGCTGTTTGCTCATTACAGTTTGCTTGTGCTAATGAAGACCATCTGTTGTTGGATTCCTGCTTAATTGACGAACTGAAGTGTGATGTGGCAAATCTCATCGCTCAAGTGCTAATGTGAGCCTCAGGGCTGAGAAGTTCATTATATTGCCTTGTTACTTCTGGAATTTGCTTGTTCCATAGGCTTTGTTAACGCAGATCAACAGCATTCCTGCATGGCAGAGTAATTAAGCATGTGGGCTGATGTTAGTCTGAGCATTCACAGGCCCTTTTAATAGCCAGCTTCTCCCATACATTGGCATTCTGATAGCCGCAGATCAAGTGTTTTTTATTTTTATTTGAAGGCCATGCTTGAAGAGGAAAAAAAACCTTTCAACACACCATTTACATGATAGCGATTACAGAATGATCGGTTACAGCACAAAACGACACATACTATCAAGTGAATAGTATAAACGTTTCTTTCAAGAATGAAAAGGCTTGTTTTTATTATGAAACCATACCATATAATTATTATCCTACGCAGTCACCATAGTGTGTACTGTAGAGTACAGTATATAGACCTCATGTAGCCCCGCCCCTTTTCAGAGCTACCCTTGTTCTGTTCTGTCTTCCGGTTTGGTTTGTATGAAGGTAAGATCTTCCTGGTCCACTGATATTTGTTCTGACATCCACTTCAAACCTTATAATGCTCATAATAACCTTCTCTAACTGTACATTATAAGCAGTGTTGGGTAAAAAAGTAGTTAATTACCTCTTCAATTTCTCTCTCTAAAAACTATTGCATTACTTATTAATGATTACTTACTAAATCCTACATCAACCTCGACCAGTTAAAGGGGTGGTTGACTGCTTTTTTTCTTTGCATGATTGTGTTTATGGGGTACAATAAAACATGTCTTCGTGTTTTTTTTTTTTTCAAAACCTTATTTTTCATAAATTTCACCTTCATTGTAAGCCGCTTTCTCCTCTGTCATTTGAACGACCGGTTGACTTCCTGATTCTATGAAACCACTCCCTCAGAAACAGACATTGGTTAGTTGGGCCGGTGTGTTGCAATTGGCTAAACTGCGTAGCGCACGTTGTCCGGAAACTTCACGCCCATTACCTTTACGGGCGAAAGTTGCATGTGCTCCAGTCCGGTCAAATGTAAATGTCTCAGTTTGAGCCAGAATCAGACCCAGAAAGCGGCAATGAAGAGAGTCAAGCAGAACCTCCCCAAACAGGCTCTTACAAAACGTTTCTGAATGGTAAATTGTTTTATTATTCTATTCTATTCTACTATTATTATTATATAAGAATTTTTAAGAATTAAATATTTAATATAACTGAATAAATAAATGACTGAGTAATACCGTTTTTTAAAGTTATTGTTTTATCGATATAATGAACAACCGTTTATTCACAAAACTTAGTCTACTCGGTATATCGTTTTCTTTAGGTGTACATGTTGAACTTTATACACGTTTGTCTTATAGCTACACACAAAATAGCATCGAACTAACTGGCTATAAACAAACAGCGTTGGCATTGGTTTACGTTCTTGATCAAATCGAAAAATTACGTCAAAGTATACATGGAAAATAAATTTACAAAATGAGTACATAATTACAAATTCAGGTCCAATATGTTTGTACGCGTTTGTCATAGACACACGAAATAGCATAACTAAGTGGCTACTTAAGCCAGCGCTGGCATTTGTTTACGTCCTTGATAAAAGTAAAACATTAGGCCTACGTCTAAAATTATACTTGCAAATACATTTAAAATTATTAAGGCCCAACAACTGCTGCCTCTGGTTTTAAAGTTGGAACTGCTTCATGCTTTAGTAACAGTTTGTTGTTGAATCCGGCATTGAATTCGGGGAGATTCTGGAAGCTGTCTTCCATAAATTGCGCAGCACAGAGACCTAAATTACGATTTTAATTTTCCAGAACATAATCAAACATAAATTGTAGCCATTGTTGATGAACTACAGCGTCCGTAGGAAGCCAGAACACAGAAGACCTGACAGCTGGGTGAAAATAACACACTTTCGACGGCATGCCTACTGCTCTCTACTACTCTTCCTCTCGACAAAGCCGCAGAAATATGGCCATGCCCCCTTTTATTCCGGAGGGAAGGTTGATGTAAATTTATGGGTTAGTTACGTATAAAACCCAGGAAGTATGGCCCTGTCCCAAATGGCCAATTTCATGTCTCGTGGACTTAAATTGCACATGCTCGCCGAGTCTACGAGTCCGTAGGCCATCCCATTTGGCATTTTAACGCTCTGAAGTGTGCTCAGCAGCGCCCCCTTTGTACCCTTGAAGCGCTCTTTCCGCGAATCCCGCATAGATGCAGGCTCCACGCACTTTAACTACCCAGGAATACTGCGAAATACCAATCAGACAACGGATGGGAGGAGATTTCGCTCACGGACAATTGTTAACATGGATGAGAAGAAAATATTTAAGTGTAATTATCATTACGGTTTTTATGACAAGTTTATACAAACATTATGATCATCGACCAGTGGTTGATGTCTCAAATATAGGCTAATAGCGAGCTGAATAATACGATCGCATTATGATTCATTAAATAAATAGAACAGAATGTCAGGGCTTTACTGAGTCATATGTAAACACAACAATAATAGGCAGCATTTCCCCGAACCTGCAGCTCCTGTCCATAACAACAACCAGACCGTCTTCCTGTTTCAGGCGTGACGATCGAGTCTGTCCCAAAAATACCTCTCAACGCACCCTCGCGGACTCGCGCCAAGGGCCTATAGGTCTGCACTACATGATGTCACCAAAGTGTGGACTCAAGTCCGGAGTGTACCATTTGGGACAGGGCCTATCTCGTTGTAGTTCCATTCAAGTCATTTTTGTAGGCATTAAACTTCCTGATTTTTAAAAGAGGATATCTCTGCTTTGCAACTTTGCAGATACTGTTCATGCACCAACAGCAACATTACACACTATTTAAAATGGAAAAAAGTGAAATCGCAATCAACCACCCCTTTAAACGGGATAGACGTGAAACTGCTCTTTAAATTCTTTCAAATAAATAATTATAATACATAAAATTGCACAGATAATTCTTGAACTGACCAAAGTATTTAAAGGTAAATTTTAGTTAAATCCACTATTGTTTTATATAGAATTGTTCTATAGTCTGTACAGTATTTAATGCATTCTGTAATTACTGTAATTACTGCAAACTGTAATTAAATTACAGAAAAAAATCAGAGTAATTCCTTACTCTACTTTTTCAAGGGAAAAGTAAGAAAGAAAGAAGGCAATGCAAGTACTGTTCGTCAACTGCGCAAGCCCAATAATTTGAATACTAAAGAAAGCAAAAAAAGAAAGCAAGAAAGCAAAGATTTTTTATTCAATAAAATAAAAAATTAAATATGTGTGTAAATAACTTTTAAAATGTGTATGTGCTATTACCTCTCGACTGAATGCAACACCACAACCCATAACACTTGTTTGTGCTGTGGAACTCAGTCTCTGGTTTATTCACTGCACGTGTTGAGCTTGGCTTGGATATCTGAGAGTTACTTAGTCACATCCTTTGGAAATATCAGGGATAGAGGATTATAAACATTGTTTATGGAAGAACTTGTCGTGGAGACCGAATTCTCATTGTAAATGAGTAAAAAGCCAATAACAACATGCGTTTTATACAGAGGGACCAAAGTTTTGTTTTTTGTTTGTTTATAATTTTGCATCATGCCAGCTACCGCGTGTGTGCGTGTGTGACAGACGCACATGAGTTTTTACAATACACACTTTACAATAGAGTTCATTAGTTAACATTAATGTATGAACTATGAACTAAAAGCAATACATTTGTTGCTGATTTGTTAATCGTTGTTAACGTTAGTTAATAAAAGTACAGCTGTTCGTTGTTTGTTCATGTTAGTTCACAGTGCATTTACTAATATTAACAATATTTTAATAATGTATTAGTACACTCTGAAATCAACATTAACAAAGATTAATAAATGCTGTATAATTGCAGTTCATTATTAGTGCATGCTAGAGGAGACCTAGAGGAGTTAAAACCATTACAGTATGCTTCAGAGATACTGGACTCTGATATTAAAGTCATAAAAGAGGATCTTCACCCATTAACAAAAACTTTTGAGTTCAGAGGGACTAAAGAAAGCTCAGAGAATTTTAGCTTTGTTTTAATTAATGGTCATGTCAATGATATCTTCAATTACTCATAATAAATACAGATCAACTGTCCTGTTATAATGTTATATCATTACATTATGAAAGGACAGCTACTGATTTAATCAGGGTTTTTTCCAGAAGTATTTTTTTTTTGTACCCTTGATGTTATTTTTGCTGCTCCCACATGTTACCCTTTCTTAAAATGCTCATTAGCGCTGGGAGCGGTTAATCTGGTGTCGGGGGTCCTGATAATGATAACTGGTTTGCCTGGCGTCAGGCTGGTAAATGGCAGCGTCTCCCCTTTAAGAGCCAGCAATCTGATAGACTATCAGCAGACAGGCAGTCCTGGGGAGACAGGGCGTCCGGCTCAAAATGACCTCCCAAAATAGAGCATTATGCTAGGCCTCGCCATCCCCTTCGTCAGAGAGGGGCCTGCAAAGGGGCAGACACAGGAAGAGTATGTCATCAGGCCAATTTCTGTTACTTAGAGGCAGGAGAGGTGCTGGACACGACCAACAAGAGGTCAAGATTAACAGAGGTCAGCTCTGATAAAGGACACTTGCATGTCCAGTTGTGTCCTGTCTTTCTCATGCTCCACACGATACCTCTCAAAGACCATCTTTCTGATGGAGGAAGCTGAGGTGACACTGTTACCCCTTTCTCACCAGAATACTTTGCGTTCTGGAGCCAGAGCCTGTTCTTGGCCAGGCAAACTGGAGCCCGTTGCGAGCCGGCTACGTGTTTCCACAGACTTGAAGAACGAACGGTGTGATGTTTACCTGACTAGTCTAAAATCAAACCGTGCACATCCCAGTGTTTGTGCAGGCACTGCGGCATTTCTGTATTGCTGTTTACAGAACCGGGAGTGATTCTAGCATACTGACAGCTTACTTAAAATTCAAGTACTCTCATCTGTCCTCTTTGGAGTTATATTGAAACTGAAACCGTTGATTCATCCGCTCTCTCGCACGCAGTTTTATAAAGAGCAACTTTATTATATTGCTCGACGAGACGGACAACGACAGCATTTCTCCTCCGCTCCCCCTCAAGACCAACAAGTTTTTAGAGCCGGAGTTGAACTGATCTTTCAGGCCAAGAATTCCTTTTCTGCAGTGAAATGACACCAGCTGGGAACCCGCATCAGAACTGTGTTGGTAGGGGTAGCCTATATATGACATATGGGAACCACCGAACCAGAACAACCCTTTCAAAACCTAGTGATCTCAACAGGCAGCATCTTAAGGCATTCCAATGCAAACCCTCTTCAAACTAAATTATGCTGCCTTCCAAAGTTTTTGCCCAATGTGTCCCATCACAAAAAAAGACATTACCAGAATGCATTGTACCAAGTTCAGTCAAAAAATAAACCCACGATGGAGAAAAAACCCAGATAAATTACTGTTAAATATCTACTATATATAATTTAAAGGTAGGTTATGTGATTTTCTTTTTTGACCATTTTTTCAAAATCACTTGAAATCCTATTCCTAACCCACTTACTGGCTGTAAATTAGAAGCACTGAAATGAAAATTAAGCAATTTAATCATCTGTGGAACGGGCAGGACTCGAAAAACTCCAGCCAATCATTTTAAAGACCGTCTAGAATCATTGGACAGAAAATGCGTCACTCAAACGGTTGTACCATGCCCCCCCCCCCCACCCCCCTCGCACGCGTGTCCCGTTCGTCCGCATCCTCAAAGCTCGTGACCCAGTCACAGGAAGTGCAAGTCGCCTCGGTACAGAGAGAGAGAGAGAGAGAGAGAGAGAGAGAGAGAGAGAGAGAGAGAGAGAGAGAGAGAGAGAGAGAGAGAGAGAGAGAGAGAGAGAGAGAGAGAGAGAGAGAGAGAGAGAGAGAGAATCTTGAGTTTTCGCTCGTGCTTGATTGCACGTCCATGTTTTTCGAATGGGTGGAGTCAGGGCCAGCGTTGGAGAAGAGAAGGTAGGACCTTATGAGTTGTGTATTTTCAAAATCTGCCAGCTGTTTTTGCAAATCACATACCCCACCTTTAAATAAGAATTAAAATTGTGTGTAAATACTATATATAAATATATACTTATTTATATTTCACAAGAATGCATTAAATTGATCAAAAGTGACAGTAAAGGCATTTATGATGGTATTAAGGATTTTTATTTCAAATAAATGCTGTTCTCTTCGAAAAATCCTGAAAATGTATCAGTTTCCACAAAAATATTAAGCAGCAAAACCATTTTAAACATTAATAATAATAAGAATAAATGTTTATTGAGCCGCAAATCAGCATATTAGAATAACTTCTGAAGGATCATGTGACCTGGAGTAATGGCTTCCATCAGAGGATTAAATTACTTTTAAAAATATATTAAAATGGAAGTTATTTTAAATTTAAATTAATATTTGACAATATTATTGTTCTTACTGTACTTTTGATCAAATAAATGCAGCCTTTGTGAGAATAAGTGACTTTCAAATATTGTGAATTCAAAAATAAATCACCAATATTGCCAATAAATACTTGACCAGCTTTTGGACAAAATCCTTGCTGCTTTTGAGAGCATGCAGAGCGTGTTGGAAAGCAGACCCTCTGTGTTTGAGCAGAAGCTATGGCAAATGGAACATGCTGTTTTCATTACGTAGCTCGCACTGTCTCTCTCCACCCAGGGAAGCTTGGTGATTTAAGCCCTGCTGCTGCTGCTGAGGTCATCCTAGTGACCCTCTCTCTCCACTCTTGATTTATTCTGGCATGGCGGGCACACTTTCCACCGTGACCCTCAGCCTTGCCCTGGCCTGATCCTCCCAGAAGAGCCACTTGTTTGGAGGTGCACAGAACATAGACGGTAATGACGGTGCTATGCTTCGATTTCCGGCCAGGCGAAATAAATCAGAGGGGAAAAGGGAGACAGAGAAAACGCACAGAGAGGAATTTATAACAATTAATGTAGGGATGAGTCCGGACGCTAGTTTAACAAAAAAACTAAAATTATTCAAAAACGGTTTAACTTAAAGAATAAAAAAAGAATAAACTCTGCATTCTCTTTTGTCCACTTTTTTAAATGCAAGAATAGATTATATGTGAACACTCGAGTAGAAATGTAATTTCCTTCTCTTCAATCTCTTCTTAAATATTTGTATTACAATATTTTTGTATTATTCTTTCAATTCTATTTATTCACTTATACATTTTTTTTAGATAATTCTATGACATTAATAGGTTTCTGTAAAGCATGTTAAAATACAAGTAAAGCCTGGCTCACAAAATGCAATATCAGCCTCATTACACAGGCCTCCCTTACCCATCATTCAGATGACTCACAGACTAGTTGATTATGAAAATATGTAAATTTGCACAGTACTAGCATAGGTTTGGGAGTGCTCGGAAAAAGAGGGAATGTAAGGCTGGCATGGAGCACTGTTGGAGCCTCTAAAAGTTTTCTAACCTGAAAAGGACACCACAGCCTTACAGAAAACAGCTGGCAGACACTCACACTATATTTGCAAAGCTCCAGAGCTGATTGAGCCAGGCCTCATGAGCAGCACATTTCAAAAACATGTATCCAAACCAAAAATAAGTCATCTATTTCCCGCTTATTCCCTTTAAGCTATCTCTTACTGCCGCAGATTACACCGAACGTAAACAGGTTTCTCAAGTGACTGATTAACTTGAAAACTTGACAAGTCAATGACAACAGACGACTAGACCCACTGCCATTAGCACATAATGTTCATAAGATATCAATCACCATAACAGCTAAATGATAAATAGGCATGTGCACACTCAGGCCAAGTCAATGGCAATTTAGACTAGAGCAGTGGTTTTCAAACAGGGGCCAGGGGCCCACTAAAGGAACCGAGGATGACTTCAAAGTATTTAAATGAAACAATTATACACTTTTCCAAATACAAATACTAAAAATATGGAGGGGTCCTCCACATTTTGTTTAATAATGAGAAGCCTGTAACACTGAGCAAACCACATATTTGAAAAAAGGACCTCCACACATCATAGCCAATATACCAATAGGCCACTGGCGCAGAAGAGATTCATCTCCATATGTCCACTCTCCTGAGTTCCCCTGACATGGGAGCCATATTAAAATCAATTGGTTTTTTCTCTTGACTTTATGGTCTGGGGAAGCCAGTGAAAAATGGATCTCTTTGAGAGGTGATAGAGTAACACTACATTATAAAACTTGGAAGAGCCGAGAATTTTTTAAATATAACTCCGATTGAAAAAAGAAAGTCATATATACCTAGTATGCCTTGACGGTGTGCAAATCATGGGCTAATTTTTATTTTAAAGTGAACTAATCCTTTGATGGGCCTTGTATGTTGGGCCTTTGTGCTTTAATACCAACACAAACACTTTCAGCCTTACTTAGCCTCAAGTTAACTAAACCAAAAGAATGCACGTCAGGGGAACAAATACACAAGAAATGCTTGTTGACAGGGCCTCTTCAAAGATTCTAAACAGCACCTTTTTTCCCACAGTGGGCCGCCTCTCTGGTCCCGTCGGGTGCTCAGCGAGGAGTCTCAGTCATAAGGGCTCCTGAAGGGCTAACGAGTTCTAATTCTGATTTACTTGATCTGGTATCTCAGAGGAAGCCGCAGAGTGCCTGCCAGTCTGGCTCCCCTCATGACCTCAGTGTACAGGCCTGATCACAATGGGCGGCCCAAAGTAGCCCCACAGCCTCATGGGTAAACTCACAGTCAGTGGCAGCAGGGGAGGATATCCTTGTGGAGTTTATGTACTCAGAAAGGCCATCTAAGACAGAAAATGTAATGAAATAATTAGGGGCAGTCTCTCTGAAGTCTTTGACTATCAATGTCTAGCTCTATTTAGAGGTTGTCTGCACAGTGAGTGTTTTTTTTTCCCCATTTCCATTTTTTTATTAATTATCATATCATCATTTTAGTACGAGTTAAACTAAATGAAAGTGAAAAATAAGTTTACTTTTTATATCTTTTTTACTTATTTTATTTCAAGTAACTTAATGTTTGTTATGGTTTTAGTTTTAGTAAACCTGCCCTAAAAGACTACACTGCATTCAAAGACCCTCTTGGGATACATTGCTGAACCTTGTCAGTAGTATGGTATATATCTGTCATGGTAAAAATGCTTGATCCCAACATCCCAACATGATTCAATCATAAACACACAACACAAGGAAATGTGTCTGGACGAGAGGGGGGGGGGGGGGTGATTTATTGTTGCTTCCTTTGGAGTTGAGTAAACTGTGCTTTTTCACTGTTGATATAAAAACATCCTTGAATTCATTTGATCCATAGATTCTTGAGGACAATTTGTTACAAAAGCATGGCCGCCAGGGGCTAGTGTTTTCTACCAAGCGTAGAGCTGCACATTAAATTCAATATGATATTGTTTTATGTAGATCTGAGTCTGTATGTACTATTCAGGAAGCTCATATTCAATTGCAGAGTCTTCAATATACAATAAAAATCCTAACGGCAAATGTTAGCATGTAAACTAAAAACGTCAAATATGCTTGCGGTTTCAGAAAACGACTGATGTACTGAGATTTTGTTCAGAATAGATGTACTGCACATGTTTAGAGTGCATATATACAGCTCTATCTTACTCTGAAATTGGATTAGAGTAATACAGACTGACAAAAATCACTGCATGTAAACATACTGAAAAGTGTCCCTTTAAAGGCACAATATGGAACTTTTCGGCTTTCAAAATAGCAAAAATAACTGTATCTATGTTATATATTTCTTTTAGTTGTGTACTAACATTATCCCAAAAGTTCCCGCCAACTTTCAAATCCGGAGAAATTTATATTTTAATTTGAAGACACGGGCCGTGTCTTTATTTCCGTTTCGTCGCCCGTCTATGACGTCATATAACCTTTGACTCTACTTTCTCTAACTTCGTGCGGATCCCGGCGAAAAACCGCCAAACGCAAATGTAAACACCGGACGCACGTCACTAAAATAAAAGAAGGCGATAAAGAATCAATAGTTGGATATCAATAATGGACCATGATTATGCTTTGCCTGCACGTTCTGCTGCTGGAGGCAGATCCGTGAAGCGGAAACGCACGGGTGACAGAAATGACTCGAGAAGGGTTTGGGACAGGAGAAGAGACATGACTCGCGTTAACATTGGAGTTGCATTTCCACGAGCTTCGTGACTGGAACTACAGAGAGATGCCGATCTCGCTTGCATTCTAATAAACAAGTAAGCACCCATTCAGCTAACTATATCTATCCGTAACTTATATGTTGTGAAACGATGATGGCATGTGTTAAACGCAGAGGAGACGGACTAGCTCTCATGTAGAGTATAATGTAAATTCACATTTGTTGTAGATATAGCTGCAGAAAGTAGCTTCATATGCAGTTCACCATCTTTTTCAATATCATAGTATAAACGTAATTATAATTATTAACGAAAGGTGACCGTGTTTTTTAACATCTATTAATACTAGCTAGATGGAATATTGATTCAATAGCCCCGATAATTCATATATCTCTCCGTTCGAAGAGACGTGATTTTAAAAACACTAAGTTAGAATGAGTGAGGAATGTGGGGAGCGACAGAGCGCGCGTGTTCATTACAATGGCATTACATAAAGTTAATAGCCGTAACTAAACGTAACAAGAATAGAGATATAATATAAATAACAACACATTACCTCGTCAGTGAACATGTTATCTGCTGGAGATGCTAGATGGCTGGGTAATGACAGATCGCGCGTGTCCCAATGAACATCGTATAGCTGGTTCGCGCGCGCACCTCTCTCTCTCTCTCGACAACGACAACAACTCCCATGAGCACACGCTCTTTCACGACGTCATCAGAATACGTCTTTTGCTATTATTTTGATTGAGTGACCCCTGGTGGCCAAAAGTTACATACTGTACGTTTAAAGCTTATGACTGCTTTCTATTGACTGCCTAGAAAACTAGGCAGTCCCATAGAAAACCAAAGAAAATACTTAATGTGGTTTAATGCATTAAGGCAGTAATATTAGATGACCAAATTCAGTATACACCTTATTAATAAAAAATAAAAATCACTGGTTTAGTACATTAGGACACATTAAGCATTTTTCACGTTTAGCGTTTTAGAATGTTCCTCTTTTTTGATTGATTGAAATACTGATGGAGATTATGTATATGGAGTGCAAGTACCTCAAACTTGCAGTTTGTTCACATATCTTTGTTTTTGTTCTTTCGAGAGGTGCTCTAAATATGGCTTGAACCAGATGGGAAATTGACAGGCCTGTGCCCCAGTTCTATGTCCATAGTTTTATGAAATGATCTATAAGGCTGGTGAAGCTTATGGCAGACTGAGGTTTTACCTCTCAAAAGAACAGTAATGAATCCTCCTCTTAATGTGCTTTATGGCTTCCTCTTAACAAGACTAGTAGGATGGAACCACACAACCTACCCTAAAAGTGTTAGATCTGAACATTAAACACCAGCATGTAATCATTTTCAGCAGAAGAAATCTGAAACTTCAGTCTCAACAGAAGTGATACATAATGCTAGAGTTTCTCTGACAGTAATAATACTCCTGAGGATCCAGAGCTGTACCACATCATGAATGAAATGTTCTTACACCATATCTATATGTCAACCACACTGAAGAACCTCTTCTTAGTTAATAAGGGTTGCGGTTGGGGCCAAGATTGAGACATTGTCCTGCATGAATGCCAGAACCAGTGAGGATTTTCCCCTCATTCATCTGTTCATTTTCTCAATAAGCATGTGTCTGGCTTCACATTGCCAGGGAGAGAATATCAAGGAAAATGAGGAAGGAAATGCAGTGGAAAACAGAGGAAAAGGAAAGAAACCCTCGTCGATAGCAGGCTGCCCCTATGCCGTTCCTGAATGCGGCAGAGGGGCGCAAGTGCATGGCGCCATCATAAGCGGCCATCCAGGCGACTGTGGCAGACGGGGAAGAGGAAGACAGGCGGTGACGTCCACTAAATACCAACTGGAAAGGCTAGTCGGTGAGACGGCCTGAAGCAGAGTTTATATTTTAGATGGCACTGATTTGGTTTCTGCCAGAAAAAAAGCACAACGAAAACACAAGAATATGAACTCCTCCCAAAGCCAAGTGTTTTGAAATTTTATAACTTAAGTGTAAGTGTTGGCAGAGTAACAGATAGCAGAGTAAATATAATTATACTCATCTGAGGTATTTTTGAAATAAGAAATGCCCTTTAAGTACTCGCATATTTTACTTGAGCATTACAGGCCTCAACCTTAACATGTCTATAACACAAGTAACATATTCAATCATGGAAATCAATAATTATAAATATAGAGATTTATTTACATAAATAAACTCCTACATATAAAATTCACCAAATTGCACAAAATATTGAAACATTAAAGTCACAATGAAACGCAAGTAAATACAGATCTACATTAAAGCTGCAGTCCGCAGTTTTTCCTCTTTGTCGTCATCTCTGTTTGAAATCTGTAATTGCAGTTAATCGCGGAACTATTAACTTTACGTGAGTTGTACATCGGCATGAAACAGCGTGGATGAACACAATGTTTTGAGGAGACTGCGTGTCTGTCAGTCACCGCGCCGGTGTGGATACTGGCATTCAGAATCACACATTCTACTTTTTGTAAGTATGACCATGTATGCATAAGAATTTTCATCAAAAAATGTCATCTGAACAAGTAAGTAACATCCACTTTTGTTCTGATCAACTAAGGTGGAAAAAAGCATTGCAGTAAATCGCGCTGATTAAATATAACGATCGCTTATCATATCATGTCAAACCTTTCAAATTCTACTTTGTTCTCAAATTGTTAATGTTAACAACATCAGCATTGCGTGACTACATTTAATGTGTTTTATGGCTACCTGTAGTTCAGTGTCCATGTCTGTGCAGTCTAATTTCTAATAGTGTTACCAATACATGTATGTTTCTTTACTGGTATAAAAAAACACACGTATCTGTAATCCGATGCATATTTAAAACTGGAATATAATTTTGGATAAGGCAGGTTTGGTTTTCTTGGAGTAGAGGTGAATTGCTCCCTCTCAATCTCATAGCTAGCACAAAATAATTAATATTTACCATAATAGCAAAACGAAAAAAAGCCAAAACAAAGGAAACTCCGTAACTGTGTGAATTAAAGGGTACCTATTATGGCATTTAAAATGTTCCTAATAATGTTCTGGGAGTCCCCAACAACAGTTTTACATGCATGCAATGACAAAAAACACTTTTGTTGTCTTATAATATGCATTTATTTTTACCTGATTTGCTCACCGACTCCCTAATGATTCGTTTGACGACTCATTTGTCCAAACCCCTCCTTTGCGTGACGCTAATCGGCGGTGATTGGTCAGATGACGCAGTCAGTTATATTTTGCGTTAGCCCAAAGCTTAAACATATTGATAAAGCACTGCAGTACTACAATACGCTTCACATAATTTCACATATTTCAAAAAACAAAAAAAATGACATTGGAGACCTAGAAGCTGCTGAGCGTAACTCTCACTCTCTCACACACACACACACGCACACACGCACACACACACACACACACACACACACACACACACACACACACACACACACACACACACACACACACACACACACACACACACACACACACACACACACACACACACACACACACACACACACACACACACACACACACACATAAAAGCAACAATTATTAATAGTACTTACAGGTTGTGATTTGGAGGAGGAAGCTGATCCAAATAAACTTGGTATTGAACGTTCCTTTAGTATCAGGCGACTCGCGAATCCACACTTGAAAGCATTTGTGTTTGTGAAGCGATCGTCATTAAAATAACGCGAACACAGCTCAAGGTGGCTATACTTGTGTGGTATAGTTGTAAATATAAACTCTAGCCACTGAGTCTTCCATGCTTGTCCCTGGGCAGTGAAAAAAAAAGTTTGCTTTTGATTCGCACTTCAGAACAGAGTCTCGTCGACATGATGTTGTCAGGTTTCTCTGTCTGCTCGGCGCGCGCACTGAGTGGGCGTGTCGAATTCAAATAACTTGTACAAGTGACGTACGAAAATGCATCGTTCGTCTATCGATTCATATCAGCGACTCAGAGTCGACTCTTACTTTTGAGAGACAATAACTTTGTATACGGTGAACTTTCATATTTAAAACTTTGCAGGATGTTTTTGTTCACTTAGATCTATGTTACACACTACATGAAAGGTAATTTTCAAAATTCCATGATAGGTACCCTTTAAGCGAACAAGTGAAATGTCTTACCTGTCCAACAGAAAAAAGCTGTCTCTGCATCCGTTTTGAACCCCTTCAAATCACGGAGTTCACAACACCTTTCAAAAGCCCTGCCGATGTTTATCTTTGTTTTCACGTGGGCCCGGTCGCAGTCTCACACAGTCAAATTTCCCACGGAAATCCACCAGTACCACTGGAATTAAAATCATTATTACAAGATAACCGTTTTGAATCGAGCAAAGGCAAGCAGATATTTTTGAACACTGGCTATGTTTTTTAAAATTATTATTAATTTGGATCATTTTTAACCCAAAAAAGTTACGGACTGCAGCTTTAAGTAAAAACGTAATATATATTACATATTGTTCTAAGATGCCTGATAGAGATTTTTGACTATTCATTCGAAAATAAAAACTACATTTATGCAAAAGACTGCTTTTTTGAGTACACATAACGTGCAATGCTTAGAATGCAAACCTATACATTTTACACTATTCGGAAGTCCTTTAAGTATAAGCATTTCATGCATCCATGGGCATGTACTGTAAGTGTTGATGCATTTGTGTTAGTGTATGAATACGTGTGGATATTTCCTGTCTAGCTGCCATATTAGCATGTCCTGTCTAAAAGGAGGCTCTGGGGATCTCACTGCTGTCGATTATGCAAATATCTCCACTGTTCCTTTCCCTTTAGTTAGATATTTGAGTTAAAAATTAAATATTTTCTGTCCAAAACATTTGTGAGTGTCCGTGAAGACAACATTCCAGTCTCTTGCACAAGTCATGGCAATGACAACTGGTAATCTATATTAAAACTAATATAAAAGTTTACACAAACACACTTAACAACAAAACATGAATAGTTGTGCTGAATGAAGTAGAAGTAAAAAAAAAAAAAAAAAAAAGGAGGCCGGAGGAGCCAGGGAGGCGAAGTTTAGCAGAAGTAGGAATGAAGAGAAAAATCAGCAGTACGGATTTTAAACAGGAAGAGAGTGGCGTCAGTACAGCCCAGAGATAAGAGAGCCGCGCTGCATACACAAACACAGAGCTCAGTAGCCTAGCAGCTCCCAGCTCTACAGGCGCCTCGCAGTAGCGCTGTCCACCCACCTAGACGGAGCTCCAGGCCCCAGACCAAAAAACACACACACACACACACACACACACACACACACACAGCAGTTATGACAACTTTGAATTGAATAAAATTATTTTCCGCCAACAAACTATATATTGAGTTAGAGTAACTTAATAATCTGTATCAAAACCCAATTTAGTGCATTAAAAACCAGGATATTACTTATCACACTGGTATTAGCGCAGTGATCACTTGTAGAGCAAATTTAGTGTTTACTTTCATGTCATCTACTCTTCTGCACAATGGTAACCACAAATACTTAAAGGAGAATTCCGGTATTTGGCACTTTGAGTCTATTTTCTAGTTTGTTTTGGATGAACTAGAGTGGTGGACACAGAAATTTTGACGATGGGTCCTGTCTCGACTTTTTGACTCTTTTAGAATCGCCTCTGACCGCTTCAGAGTGGCTGTCTATGGGCATGCACAAACATGTCCTTAAAACAACCCTTAACATTCGTTTTCAAAACTGTGCAACTCATCGAGTGGTTAGTGGTGTTTCCCTTTACTAAAAAAACACATAAAATAGCACTCAATTTCAACATTTATTCTTCTTATCCAGTCCTATACAAAGCATGCTGGGAACTAGAAAACCACTATCCAATTTTTTTTTTAAATATTAAGTAAATGTAATTTTACATTATTATGTCAACTGCTCAACAAAATAATGTTTGAAACTTAAAAGGTTTAATTAAATCAATAAATTAGAATTTTTAACTTGCAACCATGCATTTAAGTTGTAGTAACCGAAATATACTTTTTTCTACTAAAAAATAATTGTTCAATATATGTTAAAGGTTCTTCATGGAGCCATTGATGTCAATAAAGAAGTTCTATATAAGAGTGTACAGAAGAGACTTTCAAGCTTCACAAAATGCACTGTAAAAGTATCACAAAAGTAGTCAGTAAGAATCACATGCTATTATTTTTTTTTTAAGTGATACAAATGTCTTTGTCAGTCAAATCCATTTAGTCAACTGGATCAATAATTCATGATTGCTACTTCTCTCATGAAAGACAGAGACAGCTAGGATGGATAATGTTGATTTTGAATATAGGTTTGGAACAACATGAGGGTGAGTATGATGGAGTAAACCTGTATGAGTTTCTTTCTTCTGCTGAACACAAAGGAAGATATTTTGAAGAACGATTGAAGAACAGTTGTTTGGCACCATTGACTTCCATAGTAGAAACAAAAAATACTATGTAAGTCAATGGTGCCAAAGTTCCAATCGTTCTTCAAAATATCTTCCTTTGTGTTCAGCAGAAGAAAGAAACTCATACAGGGGTGCAACAACCTGAGGGTGAGTAAATGATGACAGAATTTTCATTTTTGGGTGGAGTATCCCTTTAAGTGGCTCATACTAAAAGTTAAATCCTGATGCTACTCAACTGACAAAAATAACATTCATACATTTTTCTACTTTTCTGACACTGAAAGACGCTGCATAACAGAAGATGAGAATATTAATATGTATTTTTGCATACTGGCAAGTTAAGCAAAAAATAGGTAAAGACCATTGTTCTGAGCTTAATGAAATATGAATATATGAAAGCCAGGTACTGATAAAAAGCTTAGGATACACAGTGGAGTATGTATGAGATTGCAAGACGGGTTAATAAAAGTGTCCTGCGGGGCTCTGTTTTTCCAGCAGCTCTCTGTCATTTCTGAATGTGAACTCATAAAATCTTTCATTGCGCTGCTACAGAGGGAGTCGTGCCGGAGGCTTACATGTGTGCACACTCACAGAGCCACAAACTAACAATCACCCTGACAACAGTTAACGCCAAGCATTGCATGTTTTATACCTAGAAGAAGAAGAACATTCTCAGAACTACTTGATCATGCAGTAACAGACAAGACATTAATAATGTTTGAAAAGATTCTTTGTAATAAAAAATGCTGTTCTATTGAACATTCTACTCATCAAAAGTGAAAGGTTTCATGGATTTACACAAATTATTAAGCAGCCTAACTGTTTCCAACATTGATGATAATACGAAATTTTATTTGAGCACCAAATCAGCCTTTTAGAATGTGGTCTGAAGAATCATGTGACACTGAAGACTGGAATAATCATGCTGAAAATTCAGCTGTGCCATCACAAGAATAAATAAAATTTTAAAACATATTTTATAAGAGAATAGTTTTGACAATATAATTATTACTGTATCATTTTTTACCGTTTTTACTGTCACACACACATCCATTCTCTCATGCTCACAAAAATTGTATTGATGTTACATTCGTACAAGTGAAAAGTGTGGAATGTGCCTCAAGAATCAGTGAACAGATACCACTGTGTTCAAGGAGGGGCAAAATTACAGCTGAAGACAAGCTGAGAGCACTCAAACTGGGTCAGGAATACAGAACCACTATCCTTACCCTGATGAGACAGGACTGAGAGAGAGACTGGCCCTGAAAGACTGCAATCTAAGGATGGTAATTAGAACCATGCTCTTCTGCATGATTGTGGATTTGCATTTCCCAAACCAGCGGTAAAAATACGCCTGGATCCAGTGGGTAGGAGTCAGATCTACCCACTGGGCCATTTATGCAACATCCAGAAGAAAATAATTAAGCTCCCTCTGAGGATCAAGACTTCTGGGAAATATAAAGGTCAAGGATTAAAGACAAACTTGAACTTTAGCAAATTCAAACCAGGGAGGCAGTGCAGATATCAGCAGATTGACAGCTTTTCATATTTACCAGCAGATTCCCTTAGCTGAGGATTGATTCCTTTCTCCCTTTTTCTCTCCTGGTTGATTTATTAATTACGCACTATAGTGATATAGTTATTATACACTCCTCTAAAGGATTATTAGGAACACCTTTCACCTTCAGAACTGCCTTAAATTCTATGTGGAATTGATTAAACAAGGTGCTGAAAGCATTCTTTTGAAATGTTGGCCCATATTGATAGGATAGCATCTTGCAGTTGATGGAGATTTGTGGGATGCACATCCAGGGCACGAAGCTCCCGTTCCACCACATCCCAAAGATGCTCTATTGGGTTGAGATCTGGTGACTGTGGGGGCCATTTTAGTACAGTGAACTCATTGTCATGTTCAAGAAACCAATTTGAAATGATTCGAGCTTTGTGACATGGTGCATTATCCTGCTAGAAGTAGCCATCTGATGATGGGTACATGGTGGCCATAAAGGGTTGGTAATGGTCAGAAACAACGCTCAGGTAGGCTGTGGTATTTAAATGATGCCCAATTGGCACTTAGGGGCCTAAAGTGTGCCAAGAAAACATCCCCCACACCATTACACCACCACCACCAGCCTGCACAGTGGTAACAAGGCATGATGGATCCATGTTCTTGATTGTGGATTTGCATTTCCCAAACCAGCGGTAAAAATACGCCTGGATCCAGTGGGTAGGAGTCAGATCTACCCACTGGGCCATTTATG